>PVIA01004193.1:0-145947 GCA_004024845.1 Tonatia bakeri
ATCAAATGGAGGGTTAGCAACAGGGAAGTGGGAGGAGGAGAGAGGGGGAAAAGATATAGAGAATAAGTAGCATAGACAGTAGGTAGAAAATAGACAGGGGGAGGGTAAGAATAGTATGGGAAATGTAGACACTAAAGAACTTATGACACATGGACATGAACTAAAGGGGGGAATGTGGGTGGGAGGGGGTGGGCAGGGTAGAGGGGAGTGAAGGGGGAAAATGGGACAACTGTAATAGCATAATCAATAAAATAAAGAATTAAAAAAAAGAAAGAAAGTTTATTTGGAAATAAAATAAAGCATTGCTCTAGAGGGCTAGGGATTTGCTTCAGGACATTTATAGACCCTGAGAAATTATATCATAAATTTTATTTTTATAGAGGAGGAAATACAGCTTTTATCAGATTCTCAGAGGATTCCAAGACTCACAGAACTTTCAGAAATGATTAATCAAACTGTCAATTTGCTTCTAGCACTAAAATTCTATGATTCTAAAATTTTAAGGTTTATTTTAACTTTATTTCCTCAAAAATTAAAATCATAAATGAAGTTTTGACTCCAAAGCATTTGCAAGAGTCCATTTATTTATCCAATAACCTGGGTGGATCAGATTATATGTGTCAAAATACTTTTAAAAGTAAATTATTGAGTGAGTTTGAAGTATTACTAATAGTATTATCATTATTTGATATATTTTATTATATTTACTTGTGCTTGGTCTATACCCACAGAATTTTTAGTCATGTGCATCGATGATTCATATGCCAATTGCATATTATAATGGAATTTGTACCGCCACTTTTCTTCTCATATTGGTGATCCATAATTCCAAGTGTGGTAGAACTCACAGGTCCTCCACAGTCCTTCACTGGTGTGCAAATCCTTTGGTAGAGCAGAAAACTAGAATATGCCACCCCAAAATAAGCCATTTTGGCATATAGATTATTTTGAATTAAGGGCACTTAAGAAACAACAGTGCAAGAAAGGCACTCTGACCCTTCTTTTTTCTTCCTGAAAGCAGGAGATAAAACCCCCGTGTAAAAGGCACCTTCCCTGTTCCAGGAGGAAGAAGACATTTGTATCAGCCCAGACACGACACCAGAGGAATCTGCAAACAAACCTTACTCCCTTAGTTTCCTTCCCTATATTTACCTTCCCACACTTTGTCATCTTGGGAGCCTAAAGCTAGCTTCCTTTGTCCTGTCATTACTCCACAGATTTTGTGTTCTCTGTTGAAGATGCTTTGCAAGCTGAAATTCTAAGTCACCCTTTTCAGTTTTAGGGGGCTCCCCCATAATATATGCACCACACACATTAATAAAGTGTTTGTTTTTTTCTTGTTAATATGCCTTTTCTTTTTTTCAAGTTTCAGTTGAAAACTTAGGATGGGTAGAGGTACAGCTTTGCCTTTCCTCAGAACAAAAATAAAATCAAGAGATATGAAGGGACCAAAAAAAGGGGGGAAGGGGAGCTTGGTATCTCTTATGTGCAGAGAAAGACAGAATTGGGGGTTTTGAAGCAAAGTGGCAATCTGGAGACAGGACAACACATTTCTAAGTAAGAGCAATATCTATGCAAGAGGTTGAGTTGGATTCTTATGTATAGGCCATGAACTGTCAGCCACCTACCTTAACTCAGTTAAGAGAAACTTGATGGCAATAAACATATCTAGTTTACCCAATAATGCTAAAAACAGGGCTTTGTACACAGTAAGTATTTAATGTTTGTGAAACTGCATTGGGATTTTACATTGCACACTGGTTGGTAATGAACAGAGGACTGGATAGAACCTAAGTGTCTATGAAGAGGGGACTAGTTAAACAACTTGATGCTGTCAAATCACTGAAATAAAGGATGTTTACAGGTGCTATTATAAAATAATCTCCACAGTGTAGCATTAAGTGAAGAAAACATTTTGTAGAATATCCCCACTGAAATAAAAAAATAAATAAGGAGATTTTTTTATGTAATATAATATTTCTGGAAAGATGCAGGTGTAGTGAGTATTTTTGCCTCTAGGGAATAGGGCTGTTATAGGTAAACACAGAATTGCTTTTCACTGCATACCTTTTTATACTTTTGGATCTTTTAATTTAGAAATTCATTATTTTTATTTAAAATCTTTACAAAATAGTATCATATAAAATAATTCAGTATCACTCTGTATTCAGCTCTTTCACCTACCTTATCACATTTAATGTAAGTGAAAATTTTTCATTATGGATGAAGAAACTGAAGATCAGAGATTGTAAGTTACTGGTACAACCTCGTGCAGCTTGACCGTAAACTGTCTACCTAGTACTTGACCCAAATTCTTAGACTTCACAGCCAATGACACTTTTTCTTGCAACCTCTATAGAACAAATGCACAGAGCTGTAAACCCAAAGTACCTTAACATTGTTCAGTCCGTTTAATTCTGTGCTCAAGAATGTTACTCTTGCTACAGATGGCAACTCAAGCTGAAAAGTACTATATAATATTTTCCACAAACCTCCTCCTCCTTCTAGTCCTTATAATTCTTTCCTATAGGGCCCAAATTCTTCATTTAACTGGCTCTTATCTTGGTTTTAAGAATAGGAGAGTACACCTTTGCACCAACTCTTGTTTCCAGTTTATATGTGATTTCTGTTCTCCCCGCTATAACAAGACCCTGGACTCCTGACCTGCCATCTTGGTTCTCCCATGCTACCTTCCTTGCTCCTCTCTAGTATCCTTTATTCTCTTTATTCACTGAGTTCTAACTTCATCTAGTTCCATTTCTTCTTTCTATATACTACATTATCTCCCCATATTCCGTACAACTTCCCATCCTCCAACCCATTCCCAAATCCCCCAAATAATCAATCTCTGCTAGAAGTTCCTTATTTTCCACTGATCTTGGTTATTTTGATACCTTTTACCCCAACACAAGCCTTGTGATATTTTTGGACACTATTTTACAACTTTACCACACTTTTTAATAGTAACTAGACTGCACTTCTCTGACACAGAAATGATAGATAAAATGGATAATGAATACTTTTTTAAAATTAACAACTATAAACTCAGAGTAGGCTATATAGTAGAGTGATTAGAACCATGGCTCTGAAATTAGTTAAATATTTAAATCTGGGTTTGGATCCTAGTTCTATCAATTCAATCACTGTGTGATCTTGGGAAATTTTCTTAATCATAAATATTTCCCCATTTGTAATAGTAGCTACCAGTGCTACTTATGATAGAAAAAAATTAATAAGTATAATAGTACTTACTGTATAGGTTTTCTGTGGTGATTGTGTGAGATATCGCAAGTAAAATTCTGGAGATATTAGCGGCTTCAATGTAGGTGCCAAATAAATGTCCCTCCTTTGCCCTCTTATCTCTATCAGCTCTCCATACCCTTGTGAAACACATCCCTCTCTTCCAAACCCTTATTCCACCCACCTTTCAGCCTCAACATCCATCACCTTCATGAAGACCAAGGAAGCTAATTTCCTCAAACCAGTTACATTAAGAATTTCATAGAAAAAATACCAAATAGACATTCTCTGGCATATGATATTTTGTGCTTTACCCTTTCAACAGTAGGCTAAAATATTTCCTCCAAATCATAAAATCCTAGGTTCTAATCTTAAGAAGTTAACCCAGTTTGGGGACAAGCAATGAAAATCTTTTTGTGCTGCATTAAAATTCATAAAAAAAACTATTTGGTATTCATTTACATTAATTATAGTGGTAATTGCCTATGGCTATGCCAGAGAATGGATTCCGGCCTCAAGTTCTATTTTTAGACAACTGCTCTGAGGATCATCAGACACCTGTCTTATTAGCAACTGGAATATTTAAGCACCCTCGTGTTTTTAAATAGCAGAGAAACCAACCACAAAGACATATTTTAAACAAAGGGGTTTTAGTATTAACGATCATGATTTGAATTCTTTCAACCTCTCTTAATGGAAGTATATTAAGGTTCAAGGTAATACAAGCCTGTGACTCCTAAAAAGTCAAAAGGAGAAAAAAAATGATTTTTCTCTAAAGACAATAAAAATGCTTTCCTTACCTCTCCACTTCTATACCTTGATTGCAGTTCCTGACGACAAGTTAGAATGGACCTGGATTCCATAAAATCCCACTGGAATGGAGAAAGAAATTTATGAAAAAGTCTAATATGCCTAGGTATCTTTTCTGCTGGAATGAACCTTTAGTGATTTCCCTGAAGGGTTAGACTAGGGAGTCTAACTCCAGTCCCCTGGCTTTACAGAGCAGGATAATGAGGCTCAGGGAGTAAAAGTGACAGATAGTCCCAACATGGATTCCAAACACTATGAAAGGAATCACGGTAACAGTGAGATTTAACATAGTATGACTTGTATTCCTCATCCAGCAGTGGGGTATGAGGCATAACTGGTCTAAGTGAGCATAGTAACCCATCCTCATTTGGTAGAGAGTGGGTTACAGGGAGGTATATAACTCCGCATCAGTCAAATAGATACAAGGGAAATTTTCTGTGGGGAATGATGGAAGGGATTTTGATGGTTAATGGAAGGAAGGAAGGAAGGAAGGAAGGAAGGGAGGGAAGGAGGGAGGAAAGGAAGAAAGAAACAGTGAAGAGAGCTGGATCGTCTTCAGGCTGTGAATGCAGTAGTTTGAGGAAACAATTCCCGAAGCTACAACAGCCACATTAGAACTTTGCTATGACAACCAGTAGAATGAAGTTAACCCATGGAGGATGGCAGAGAGGAAATGTACAAAAAGTGTGGTGGTCACTTATAGTATTGTTGAATGCTGCACCCAAGTGTAGATAACAATCTTTAGACTTCTTATTGTCTGAGATAGTTAAATGTCTTTAACACTGAAATGTTAATTATTTGATAGTCAAATATGATGTGGCTTATAGTCGAATGCATTCCTATCATCTACAGGTCCCAAAAAACCCAAGTCTGTGATAATTTACTTTGCACTAGACTTTGCACTAGACTATGCACTAGACTTTGCACTAGACTATGAACCCCTAAAGAGCAGGAATTGTGACTTGTTTGGGAAATAATAAACCAGTGCAGTCTAGAAAAATGGTAAGCCTCAGAATGTTTGTTGTTGTAGGATTATGAATTGCTTAGTCACTGTGGAAAATATTTTGGTAGTTTCTTATAAGGTTGGTCATACACTTACCATATGACCCAGCATTATCACTCTAAAGAATATACCCCAAAAAGTGTGTATATGTGTGTGTGTGTGTATTCATGCAAAGATTTGTAGATAAACGTTCATAGCAACATTATTCATAATACCCAAAACTGGAATCAACCCAAGTGTTCTTCAGCTGGTGAATGATTAAATGAAAACGTGTTTCCCTTTAATGGAATAGTATTCAGCAATAAAAAGTAAAAAATTTCTAGACATTGTACAATACAGATGAATCTCAAAAATAATTAAGTGAAAGAAGTCAAAGACTACATATTATATAATCCCATTTATACAAAGTGTCCAGAATGGGCAAATTTATGGAAACCAAAAAAACTATATAAGTAGTCAGTAATACTGGGAATAGGACTAGGAATTGGAATGGGGAGGAGGAGTAAGTGAAATGTTTTAAAACTGGACTGTGGCAAGTGATACACAATTCTATAAATTTACTAAAAGTCATTGAGTTTTTCACTTCAATGGGAAAGATTTATAGCGTGTAAATTATATCCCCCACAACTGTTAAAAATAAAAATGTGTCCAATTATTGACATGAAACAAACATTTGTAGAGTTATTAAAATACAAAAACTCACCCAGTCAAGGCTTCCACGTAGACAACTGTCTACCTATACTGCACACACAGCATGCAGACACAAAGATGCTGCCTTCCGGCGGGTTACGAGACACTGTTCTGCCTGACAAGTTGCTACAGTTCAGTCCAAAGTGAGTGAAGCAGATGAAAGTACTAAAAGCTCAAAGCAAGAAGCAATCATTGAAAACTGGATTTGAAGGAAGATATTCTGAAAAGGCAGAACTTCAACCAGGTTTGGAAGAAAAGGAAATATTTGGGACAAAAGAGAAAACCGTTTAGCATGTTCTGGCAGTGGAAAAACAAATTAAGGAAGGAAAAATGCACGATATTAAGTGTTAGGTGTTTCAGTTTTTGTTCAGAAAGGGCTACAGTTAGTTGGGTTTCAAATTAATATTGAAGTTTATTGAATTAAATGTTTTCTTAAGCCTTTGAGATGGACATCCAAGTCTTCTAGTTAAAAATCTAGTAATTGTTATGTAAAACAAGAAAAGTTACTTTCAGATAGTCTTTTATCCATGTTCAATTAACTCATGTTGAACAGATTAAAATCACATAAGTAATTCTGTTTAAATACTTAGTGAATTACAATATACCACATTTTAAACTATATACTTAACAGAGTTGATTTTTGTGAGCATTTCAAATGCCTAAGCAGACACACTTATAACCCTAACAAGTGAGACCTTCCTTGGTTCCAGAATAACTCTTTCACATATTTAATAAATTATATCTTTTAAAATGTCAATCACAACTGTTCTTAAATATCTGATTTAAGAACAAAACTGATTTTTAAAATTATTCAATTTTCAAGAGTATTTTGAAGAGTATTCTATTACTCTTTCCATTTAAGTCATGTCTAAACCAAATATATATTTCAACTGAAAGTCACATGTGCAATCTCTCAGATTAAATAACAAATACACAATTTTCTTAATGACTGTGTAAAATGTTCTTATATGAAATCATAAATACCATGACCTCAATTTACTTCATTGTATTAATATTTTATTCTAAACTTTCCTGAATATTAAGACATTTACTTAAATAGTAGAGATTTATCATCTCAGTCAGAATGAAGTTATTAAATCAAAGTCCTAGGACCATGATACAGTTACTCATTCTTCTGAAATTTAAGACCAAGAAGTACGACTTGAGATCTACATCTCCATGATTGTGCTGGATTCACAAATGGACTGCACCTTTTTTATGTAAACTCTGTCAACAAGCCCATAATTCTCATCACATCCATTTCAATCACGTACCTGGGCTGGCTAGAATTCTGTACCCTCACTCTGGTTGCAATGAACTTCCTTCTTGCTCTGATTTGATCCCATTAATCTTTTTATGGCCTCTTGGGATGCAAAGCTTTCTATTCGTTTAGTTCTGCTTGGATCTTGCATGCCTCTCATAGTTTGGTCTAGCTCTAGACATAACCTGCAATCTTTTTAATGACACAATTGGCTTTGCAAGGGATCTAGCCCACAGTTCCTTATTTCCTTCAACAGAGATCTCTTGCCAAGGACCAGTGCCAAAGAAGAAGGTCTATAAAGTTATGAAACTGATGCCCAAGTCATCAAAAGTTCAAGATGGAAGATAATCTAGGGTGTTGGAATGGTCAGAATGGAAATCAGGCAGAGAGTGAGTTCAAGGGGGTCAAAGAAGACTTCACTGACAGGGGAGCTCACAAAAGAGGGGTAAGTGGAGAAGGTAGCAGCTATGAGAATGTGGTCCTGAAGGAGAAATGGATCTGTTTAAAGTCTTTGGAAAATTCATGATGATAAAATCCAGGGTAATGCCATGCCCACATGTGGAAACTATGCAGGCAAGCTGAAGGCATTACAGAAATTAAAAGATTGAGAAGGAGCCTAAAAGTTAACTAACGAAGATATAAAAAGCATTAGGGTTGGTAGCAAAGAGAAACTGACAAAAAGAATTTGATCCTAGAGCTCTAGAAATCTAATAGAGAGAAACCCATGGCAAAAATATCCCTGTTCTGCATATTCTGGGTAATCCAAGGATGGCTAAGTAGCCAGCCAGCTGCCCTTTCATTTCCAGCAACATCTGCAACATCAAAATTCCTAGCTAATGACAAGAACTGAGAAAATAGAGTCACTTTAGAGTAAGTAGTAATAATGGAATTTGACATGTGACAGCTTTAAAAAATAGTTTTGTTGAAAATAAAGTTATGAAAAAATAATAAAAATGATATCCACTTTCTTTTACCACATTGAGTTAATCTCATCCATATTTGAAATCAATTTCCAAGGCTTATCTGCAATGTCTTATATATATATTTGGAAATGTCTTTTAATTAGGTGGCCTGGTTTCAAACAGAAAAACTAAAATGTGATTGGCTAGGAAACTTCTCCTTTCCCATTAAATTCCTAGCAGGAAAAGAAGGAGGAAAAAATACTGATGTTCGACTTATTTCCCTAATCATTATATGGCTTCATCATCCCATCCTTAATTCAAGTCTACTTAGAAGTTTAGCAGAAACAAGTGAAGTCAAATTAGCCTAATATTTGTTGGAGATAGCAACTACATTTTTGGTGAAAATTGTAGTTCCAAACAGAGTCACTATATTTATCAAATAAAACTACAGAAGATTCAGTTAAATTTGAATTACAGAAAAACAAGTGCTTTTTTGAAAGAAGTATGTCACAAAAATTATTCATTGTTTATCTGAAATTCAAATTTAAAGGGTGTGCTGAATTTTATAGGGAAACACTAGTCCTACAGTGAGTAGAGTTGCCCCTCCTGGGTAGTTCAGTTGGTTAGAGCACTGTGCCAATATTGCTAGGCTTTGAGTTTGATGTTCTGTCAGAGCACACGTAAGAACCAACCAGTGAATGCATAAATAAATGGAACAACAACTCTCCCCCCAATTCTCTGTCCACAAATGAATAAATCAATAAAAAATTTTAAAAAAATGACTAGAGTTAAAACAAATGGCCATGAATCAGGAGTATTTGACAAATACCACTAATGAGGTTAACAAGCTAATCCAAACCACCAATCTCCTTCCCCTCCCTATCTTTCGCTCCCATCCTTGTAATATATTTTTAAATTTTAGTTCATATTCTTACATAGCCAGAGAGTCAAGTGAGTAGCAACTTTGAAAAGCAGCTTAGCTCTAACAGAAAATCAATCCTTTTATCAGTCTAGAAGAAGACGTTCTAGATTGAAATTCTTCATTTATTTTGTCAACATTTTAGCTAATAAAAAAATAAGCATAGTTTGTACAACCTACTAAATCAGCTAAAACCATGCCAGTTTAATAATTGATTTATATATCATATAAATGAAAATAAATAACATCAGAGTATTGGCTCACATTGTTAATTGTAATTAAAACCCAAAATGCTTAATTCATTGAATGTCAACAATAAAAAATCATCCCCATTAAATGAATGTCAAATGTGTGAGAGTATCTGAAATTCCTAGAGAAGGGAGTAAAGACAGAGTATCCATGATATCAGTGCAAACAGGGAGAGGAAAGAAGTGAAAATGGTTAGAAAATGAATGTCTGTCAAGATATGGTAAGCAGCACACGACTTCAAAATATTTCTATGCACTATTCCTCAGAACCAGATGCTACCTTACACAGCAAAAATGACTTTTCGGATGTGATTAAATGTAAGCATTTGAAAGGGAGAGATTACTCTGGATTATAGAGGTGGTTCCAGACTAAACACCTGAGTCTTTAAAAGTAGAGGACCTTTTCTTATTACCTGGAATTAAAGAGATGGCAGCATGGAAGGGCTCCACCCACCCTTGCTGCCTTTGAAGGTGGTGGAAGAGGCTACAAGCTAAGGAATGCAGATGATCCCAAGAAGCTAGAAAAAAAGAAAATGAATTCTCCCTTAGAGCTTCCAGAGAAAAATTCAACACTGCTAACAACCTTTGTTTTAGCTCAGTGAGACCCATGTCTAGCTTCTGACCTGCAGAACTGTAAGGTGATAAATGTGTGTTATTTTAAACTCCTATATTTGTGGTAACTAGTTAAGGCAGCCGTAGAAAACTAATACATAAGACTTGACTATCCGCAATAAAAACACAGAATTGGAGAGAGGGATATCTCACAGAGAAGATTCAGGCATCTCTATAAGAAATTTAAAGGATTTTTTTTTTATATTTGTTGTAAATTTGCATGCCATCTCCAACCCTTGGCCACACCCCCTCCCCCAACTGACAGAGTTCCTAGGGGTTGTCAAAATGCTGCCTAGTTCATCTTTTTGCATTAGAATCTACCCATGTCGCTATGGTGACACAAATACTATTTTTAAGTCACAAAATATAATTTTTTAAAAAGAGAGGGATTCCAACAAATATTTAAACTCTGAAAACAGAAAATAGTTCCAACTTTTGTAATTCCCCACGAAGCCTGTAGTCTGTTAAACATATATCAGGAATTCACAGCTTTAAAGGATGTTTAAAGAAAAGATTTGGATGTGCATGTGAATAGTTAATGTCATTTAATATGAGAGCAATCAAGCAGAAGCATTACTTTATTTTTTAGAAAATATTATTTTATTTTAGGAGTTATGTGTTACACAGAAGGAATCTTAAAGGCGAAATAACCCAAAATCATTCTTTTGTTACATAAATGCCTTTTTACCCATTCTTCATGTGACATATAAATGAATTGCTCTAACAAAATGAAGACAGAATTCTTAATTGGATAACAGCAGTATGAATAATTCAATAGCACATTGATGCATTTATAAAGCTAGAAAAATCTTGTCTGTTGTCTCTAAAATTTCTCAGGTGAAATTGGAGAAAACCCAATCAGGAATAGAGTGAACATTTAGCACTTTAATCTTAGATAATGAGCTGGTTAAAGAATTTGATGGCAGGTTATTAAATAATTTGCATTCGCTAGAGAATATAGCAGTGCTGTGGCAAAAATCTGACTTACAATTGAATGTGATGCACTTGCTGACAAAGAGTAATCATGTCATTTAAAAGCACAGCTAGAAATTAACATGTTAACACTACATCTTTTCAACATTTTTAATTCTCTTCTTTATGGATAGATTCAGCATAGTTTTTAAGAAACGTCCCCAAATTTGACTTCTCTCCAGCTGCTTCTCCAAAAACAAGTGACTAAAACATGGCATAGCTTCTATGTATGACTGTTTCACATGAAATATGATATTTACCTGTTGAGAGTATGTACTTTTTATGTATGTCTTGGAACTATATAAACAAAAAAACAGCTAGTCAGTGTTGGTTAGAGAAGGCATGCTTTTGAACAATGTTTTTTCTACACATTTGGGTTCTCTGCTTACCTAACTTTCCTTTCTCCTTTTCATTTCTCAACATCACAGAGATTTTTAGTTTATTCTAGGGTATTTGTCATTGCTCAACTTATAATTACAAGCTATGATTCACAATGCCCTCAATTTTTAGCCCGCCATAGACTTTTGTTACCGATGTCCATATCAGTCAGCTCAAGCCAGCTAAACTATGATCCTACATTGCAATGATTTTTCTCAGAAAAGTGAAGACAGCTGTTGGGTAGTCAGTCTGAAGCACTTGCCTTTCGCATATAAATCAGGTGCCTCTTAAATTTTAGCGGTTCCTTTTCTTATCTGTATTCATTCAGCAGCTGATGAAACTGTACTATATCTTCCAAATTATTTGGCCTTCTCTATGAAGAATTGTAAAGTTAATATAAATCAGCCAAATATTTTTAGAAGTGGCAATAAAAGTACTGAGGCAAATGAACAATATGGTTTCACAAGCATGTTTCTGATTTAGGTCAGCTTTTAGGTAACTGCTTTTATTTGAAGGTCAGGGAAGAATTCATGTGAACTGATGCTTGCATTAGGTGAGATCTGTAATAATTTTTGGCCTGCAGATGTTAACTACATTTATTATACAACATATACATCAACACCTTCCAAAGACAATGGATGAATGCTCTGTAGCTAAACCCAGCCAAGAGAGAAATTGTGTGGATAGACAGACTGCATGCTTGCCTGGGCCGTCAGGAGTTTGCATTCCCTTGAGCTGTCTCTGTCTGGTCAGCAGCTGGGGAAGAAGAGGTCGCAGTGGCCTACCTGCACCATTAATCAACAGTGTAGAGGGGAAATGGGGGCGGCGGGTGTGGGGAGAGGAGAGACTTAATAGTGGGAATAAAAAGAGGAGAAGTCTCTGAGAGGATAAATGAATGAGTTCTGAATGAGAAAAATAACACTCAGGGCTATGGAAATGGCTAATGTCCAGACTTTGAGTTATGATAAAATGTGGCTCATCCTTGGAATGGATTTATTTCTACAATTTTTGATAATCTAAATGAAGATTCCTATAATTCCAATTTTTTCTCCAAAAGTTTAATCAGTAAATTCAGAGTATATATGGTACTAATAGAGTTTGCAAAACAAACAAAATATATATATGTACCATATATAGGGATTGGCAAAAGGAGGTTTACAGTTGCGAGTATGTGAAACAGTTTATTCTTGTATTATTATTTATTAATTATTATATTATTTATTTGTATTTTTTGTAAACCTACTTTTGCTCACCACACTGATTTTATTTTGGTAATGAATTTGCAGACTTGCTCATAATCAGTGGATCTATATTTAAACTTTCATCAAGTATAAAATGAACATATAATCCATTCATTAGAAAGATGATATAGACAGTATTGTTTTGAAACATCATTAAAGATGTACATCAAATTCCCACTAACATTCTCCCACAAGTGTTACTATTTATAAGGTTTATAGTTTTTAAAGTGAAAAATAAGGAAATTTATATAAGTTCAGTACACCAAGTAAATAAAGAGTTAATTCCAAATGTTTGTTTAAATTTTAACGTTAGCATGTGGTAATTTAGAAGGAAAATTTAGAGATCTTTTAGTCTAATTTCCTTTATGGAACAAGTGAAACAGTGACGCCCACTAACACCCTGGCTCGCCAGGTTCACACTGAGAATTAAGGTCAAAGTCAGAGGCAGAATGTGAATCCAGGTTTCCTGATTTCTGGTCCCCCTTCTGTTCCTTGGTCTTACACTTTACTAGAAAAACAATTTTTAAAAATCAGTCAACACTCTAATGCTAAGATGTTGCCAGAAATGCTCCATTGGTAAGGTTGTTTCATCCTTGTCAGTATTCAGTAAAAGTGGACTATCGCTAAAATTTGACAGTAGATACAACAGAGAAAACATATGCTGGTACAGTTAACATATTTTGATAATGTGTTTGTTAAACTCCGAGAAAACATTCTGGCACTCAGCTGCCCAGATATAAGTTATATTTAAAGAAGCTGCTATTCTGGGAGACTTTTTCAAGCAGTAAGAGAAAAACTAGGATCAGTTTCGCTGCTACTGTAGCAGTAGTAGTAGGAGAAAAAATTCATCAATTACTTTTTCTTTTTTTTAGTGAAAGGAAATGACCAACATTCAAAACTTTGCATACACCACTGTAAGAAATTACAATTTTTTTCACATTAATTTCTTTTCTCATGTCCAAGAGAATTAAGAGTTGCTTAAGCATGTTCGTCCCCAGGGTGTAGGGGATAACTGAATACAGTGATGTTTGCCCTATGATTTTCAGACTCAAATAAAGTGACTGGTGGGATAAATGTGTATTGTAGTAGATAGTCTTCTAACTTTGATAAAGAAAACTATAATTACAGTCAATCTTACCTGATGCTGTAAATAAAATATTTACAGTATGCAATGAGGACATTGTTGTCCTATTTAGGACCTGCAAAATGGCTTAGAAATTATAGCTTAACTGTATGTTTTGATATAATTACGTATATATTTAGCTGGCTACCTAAGTTTCACATGACAGAAACAAAAATGTAAGCCAGTGTTTCCTTTTTTTCTTTTTGAGTTTCTCTAAGAATTACTTATGTCTGAAGTCAAATGCAATTTTTTGAAGTAATGTCTATGAGAGTAAAAGATATGATACTTTTTCTCATACATGCAATATTTAGGAGGCTTATATAAGTCTGTATCAGAAATAGACTTGAAGAGACTAGAATAAAAACTGTAGCTATTTATCCTGTTTAAAATATAATCAGAATTTTAACCTTTAACTTAGATTTTTTTCAGTTTTTATCATCCTTAGTATCTTTAAATTTTTCCTAATAGCACAAATCTCTATTGCAATGATTGAGTCCAATTTTGATTTTCCACTTTCAACAAAAATAGAGCCATTGGGTGGAGCCTATAATACAGAAAAGTAGTTGCCAGTTAGTTACAAATGTTTTATACTACTGAGGATGGCTTAGAAAGATGTTGATACCATTGAAATTGGGTAAACTGCTGAAAGTTCAGGACTTCCACTCTGATTGCAGATTGAGGCATAGTTTCCTCACCAGGTCCTTTATTTATTTTGTACCTAATGACAAAGAACTCAGTCTATTGTCACCTCCTAGTATCACTTTATCCAGTAAGGGACAGACAGGTGGTGGGATATGAGGTAATAGTGGTTTGTTTTTCTCACAAATGGAAGTCCAGAGGTAGTCATACATAACTACCATTTAGATCCCCTTATGCAGAATTGAATTACTTGGCCATACACAACTGCAAGGGAGGGTAAAAAGTGCAGCTCTCATTTGGGGTAGCCATGTGCCCAGATGAATATGAGGGGCTTTATTAATAAAACATAAGTGGAAAATGGATTTGGGGGAAAAACTAGTAGTCTCTTCCACACTCCATACCACACATTTTAACTCTGCATTAATAATCAAATCAGTTATGCCTAAGATCCCTTAGGAATTTCTTTAATCTGAGTTAGACCCTCACCCAAATGAACATTAGTCATAGGTTTCAAACTACTCAATTGTACTTCATGCAGAGAAAGAATAAATTGGCATCAAGGTCAATATAGAAGAAAAAATAAAATTTATAAGCATCAAATTACCCAGAATTTACAATAAGACCTGCTTATCATATATTTTAGAAGTGAAATAATTACATAAATAGATTGCACCATAGGGAAATCTCTTATTTAAATGAATTTATTTTATTTATTAAGTGCCGGGCTCTGATCTTTTTTCTAGTTATTGAGACATGTTCTCAAAATAATATGAAATGTCACATAAACAGACAGGACTTGGTTGCAAAACTTAGTCTGGTTTGGGAATTCCAACACGTGGCCGCTTATTATCATGCTGGGACGTTTCAAGGTGCTCCACAAAAGATGCACAATCACTTACCAACAGTAATGCAATCTGTGGTTCCAAGATAAGGACCGAAAGCAGAAGGAAACGAGTCATTGCAATGATTGGCTTCTATTTTTGATAAGGTTATAAAGGAATGACTGGCCTTCAGTCTTAGCTGCTTCCTATGTGAATAAGCACGAAGAATGTAGGTGTGGTGAATAAAACAAAAGGAGCTATTTCAATACATTTTCACAACATCTTGCACATACTTTTAAACTGAGTTCATTGAATACAATATGATCTTTAACAAAGTTATATTACATTAAAAATTGAAAGAAAAAAAGACAGCTCTTTCTATTTTTGCTAAATTAAGGTCCTGATTTGGTGTCCTCTAAATTCCTATTTACTTGCGTTCTATAGAGTATGATTTAAATTACCTATATGGAAGCTTTCCATATTTAATTTTTTTTTTCTTTTTGGGCAGGACTATTGGGTATCTTTCAATATTTACAGTTTTTTCTTTTTGGCCAGGGCTATTGTGTATACAGTCATGAATATTTCCAGATTCTGGGCTTTGTGTAAGAGTTGGAGACAAATTAAATAAGGATACATTTTTTTCTTCAAAATTATATGCTTTTCTGACTTATGATAGCCTCAGCAAAGCGTCACTCTCTGATCCCCATCCTTCTGATGGGTTCACAGTTTTATCAGTGGCATCTCGGCCTTCCTGGCCTTTGCACACTTTTGATGTAACTCCTTATGTCTCTGGTAGGAACACACAAAAACTTGAAATAATGCTTTGAAAAGATGACTAATGGTCAGAATGGTAACAATGAATCTGGGATTTCCAGTGAGGATATTCTATGATGAGTCTAATTTAATTTCAAATAAGGGATCACTAGCAGCACTTAGTAAATAAATCTTACAGTGAGGGTTAATAGACATCACAAGTACTATACTGCTGAATCTTTTTCTTTTTTTTAATTACATTTTATTGTTTATACTATTACAGTTCTCCCAATTTTTCCCCTTTTTCCCCCTTTCCACCCAGAGCCCCCACCCACTCAGGCAATCCCCACACATTTTCCATGTTCATGGATCATGCATATATGTTCTCTGGCTACTCTGTTCCCTGTGCTATGCTTGACATGTCCATGACTATTCTGTAATGACCAATTTGTACTTCTTAATCCCCTCACCTTTTTCACCCATCCCCGAACCCCCTTGCATCTGGCAACCATCAAAACATTCTCGGTATTTGTGATTCTGTTTCTGTTCTGCTTGCTTGTTTATTTTGTTTTTTAGATTCAATTGTTGATAGACATGTATTTACTGCCACTTTATTATGTATATTTTGACCTTCTTTTCTTCTTGTTCTTCATGTTCTTCAAGACCCTTTAACATTTCATATAATACTGGTTTGGTGGTGATGAACTCCTTTAGCTTTTTTTTTTTGTCTGGGAAGCTCTTTACCTGCCCTTCAATTCTAAATAATAGCTTTGCTGGGTACAGTAATCTTGGTTTAGGTCCCTGCTTTTCATTATTTTGAATATTTCTTGCCAATCTCTTTTAGCCTGTGAAGTTTCTTTTGAGAAATCAGCTGACAGTTCCATGGGAGTTCCCTTGTAGGTCACTAACTGCTTTCCTCTCGCTGCTTTTCATATTCTCTCTTTGTTTTTAACCTTTGACATATTAATTATGATGTGTCTTGGTGTGGGCCTCTTTGAGTTCATCATGTTTGGGACTCTTTGAGCTTCCTGGACTTGTATGCCTATTTCACCAAATTAAGAAAGTTGTCATTATTTTTTCCAATAGGTTTCAATTTCTTGCTTTCTCTCTTCTCCTTCCAGCACCCCCATGATGTGAATGCTGGTACACTTGAAGTTGTTCCAGAAGCTCCTTGCACTATTTTCATGGGTTTTTTTAGATTCTTGTTTCTTCTCACTGTTCTGATCAGTTGTTTTTTGCTTCTTTATATTTCAAATCACTGATTTGATTTCTTGGCTTCCTCTACTCTACTGCTGATTCCTGTAAATTGTTCTTTAGTTCAATTAGTGTATCCTTTGTTACTGACTGAATCTTTTTTTATGCTGTTGAGGTCCTCACTAAGGTCCTTGAGCATCCTTATAATAGTGTTTTGAACTCTTCATCCAGAAGATTGCTTGTCTCCATTTTGTTTAGTTCTCTTTCTGGAGTTTTGTTTGGATCTTTCATTTGGGCCATGTTATTTGTCTTCTCATTTTGGTAACCTCCCTATGTTTGTTTCTATATATTAGGCAGAGCTGCTATGTCTCTGCTATAGTAGAGTGGCCTAATACAGTATCCTGTAAGGTCCAGGGGCACAGCCTCCCCTATTATCCAAGCTGTGTACTCAAGGTGTTCCCTTCACATGACCTGTGTACACCCTCCTATTGTAGTTGAGCCTTGATTGCTGTTGGCACACCCAAGGTCAGCCACCACCTGTATTCTGTCTGGGGTCACACAGCAGAAGCTACAGAGTGAACTGCACATGGCTGCTACTTGTCCTGTGCTTGGAAGTGCCCAGGTGAGGCCAAGCTGTGGACCAAGGCTGGCTGCTGCTAATGCTGGGCCTGGGGCCACTTAGTAGGAAATATGGGGCTCAGTTAAGCCAGATGCTGCTTGTTTGAGAGACTTTAGGAAAATTGGAAGACAAGCCACTTGTTATGAAAAACCACAGGAAACAGCTTGTGTAGGCCTGAAAGATGTGTGGGGCAGGACCTCAGGGAATAACCAGGGTGGGCGAACAGTGTGAGCCAGGTCGATCGAATCTCAGATATAGCACCCACCTGCTGGCTCTGTGGTCCTGCTGGTTGAAGTTCCAGTTTTAGCCTGGAACCTCTTTATCTTATTGAATAGTGCACATATAAACTTGGAAGCTGGTAGCAGTGACCACTTTCTACCACATGATCAGGTAAGAGAGAAAACTGGTATCAGTGAAAGAAAAAGAAAGCAAAACTTCACGGAAAACAGAGATGGCTTCCTGGGTTTACTGTAGTGGATAGATTGCAAAACTGGCTCCAAGTCTTCACCCCCCTCCCTGGATACAACTCCCTTCACAGTGTGACTTTGTAAGCCCTCCCATCAAGAGGCAAAAACTAGTATCTTATGTCTTGAATCTGGGCTGGACTTGTGACTTGGTAGAAGTGACAGAGTGCCAGTTTATACGCCTGGATGACAAAAAGCCTTGCATGTTTACCGTAGTCTCTTTGACCCATCCACTGCCTGAGGACATACTAGGCTAGCTTGCTGGAAGAAGAAGAGAAATAAGATGGCCCATCCGAAGCTTCCCAGCACTAAGCTTCCATGGCTCACACTTGTAATCTCATAATAAATTTTTCAATTTGTCTTGTTTCCTCGGTTGAGTTTATTTATATTCACAACCAAAAGAATCCTAACTATATTTTCTTTCTGAGATCTAAGGAGAGCAGGGACAATATCTTACTCTGTAAGAGTCCCGTAAGACTTAACCAGATCTGTGACAGGGTGGCTCAAATATACTGTGCAGGGGAGAGGGTCTCTTGACAAGATTCTAGTCACGAAAACAAAAACCAAGTTAAACATTCCAATTAGAGGAAATTCTATTCAAGCAATCAATTATAAAAATAATGGAAGGAAGAAAATAGGTAATTAGGGAAAGTGGAGGGTGTTTGAAAAGCAAGAAGAATATACCCAAAGAGTAAAACCGGCCAGCGCTCCCGAGCTGCGGCTCTGCAGCCGGTACTTGCCACTGTATACTGAGTGTGACACTGGTGCAGTCAGCTCTGGACCTGCGGCGGAGCTGCTACCTCAACCAGGAATGGGATTGTTGCAATACTGTAGCTGCAGTGGACGTCATCGTTGCTGCCTGAGACACCTCCAGAAACTGGAAGGCACTGATGAACACCTTTTCCTCACTTTATCCTGCCAGTCCCTCCCAGTAGCCACCCTAACCAGAAGCCTGCAGGCAAGGAACCCTGGGAAATGTAACTCACAGACTTTCAGCCCTGTAGAATATTAAAAGAACAAAAAAGAGCAGCAGAAATTGAGCTGCAAGCAAATAGACAAATGATCAGTACAGAGGAGGCAGCAATAAACTTTGAGAAGTCTGTTGGAGGGTTGTTAAAGGTTCCTTGGGGTCAAAATTAGGTAAAAAGAAGCTGAGCTACCTCCATTCAAGACCTTACAGGATTGAACAAGGAGCATGTTAACAGTGCTGAGTGTCGAAGATCAGCAAGTCTGCCAGATGTGTGACCTGCACACTGTCTCTGGGGCTCTGACAGAATCCTGTAATAGGGGAGGGAAATTTGAGAGAAGGTTGACAATGAATTTTCCCTTAACCTAATAAAAGAGAAATTAAGAATATTAAATTTTATTTGAAAGAAGAAAACAAAGTGACAACACTTCTTATAACCAGAGCATGCAAATGAGAGCCATACGCACTATAGAAAGGTGGAGTTCCAAGAAGCTGCAGCATTCCACCTGACATGGGATGAGGAAGGAAATGGGGAAGTTAATGACCTGCCCCAGCATTGCACAGGCAAGTGGAACTTTGTAACAAGGCTGTTACAAAGCCAAGTGACTGGCTCCTGAACTAGTCTTCCCAGTGGACCACGCAGTAGAAATAGATATACCTTGTTAGCTCAGTTTGTTCATTAGACCCCACACATGAGTGAAACCATATGGGAAAAAGAGGACAGACTCATACATGGAGAGCAGGATGACAGGTAGTGGAGGAGTGGAGGGGCAGGGGTGGGTGGGTAGGGAGGCCGTGGAGGGAATGAGCAAAAAGGAAAAAGGACTCATGGACAACAATGTGGTGATTGCTGGGAGAAGGAGGGGGGGTTAAGGTAACTAAATGCTAAGGGGAAAAATAGTTCAATAAAGATAAATTAAAGAAAAAAGAAAAGAAAGATATACCACGAGCTCCACTCTGAATGCTTCAATGTGTTTGAGGCCAATTTTCTACTTTTGTTTTGTTGGTGGTAATGTTGGCAGTTCTTTTTTCAATCATATAACTATATAGGAATATATTCTTATTGCAACAATTTGAAAATATATATAGGTCCAAAGCATGAAAATGGAGTCCCTCTTTGTCATTGTCACCCATAGTCAAGACCCTCCTCAGAGTAGTCGGCATAGGAGCTGAGATGCTAATCAAGGAAAAAGAACCTTGAATTTGAATTTTACCTTTATTGAAACTTGGCCAACTGAAACCTGGATGAAAAAGATAAAAGCCAAAACAGTCAAAGGAGTGAACTGGTTTTTATTGTTTGTTTGTTTTTGCAGTATTGCATCGTCTTTTAGGGTAGGCTGTTCCTTTGATTTGAAAATCCTGAATAGGCCATTTAATTACGTAAGTATTAAACTGATTCCTTATCTGAATAGAAGGTGTTTGAAATGGTGAGCCCCCAAAACTTGAATGTTTTAGTACAAAGACATTCATGTAGGAGGCTGCCTATCTGGGTAAGCGAAGTGTACGTAGCTTACAGGCATATGGTACTTAATGTGTGACAGGTATTCTTCTGTTTGAGAGAAATGTTTTTCTCTACACATTTGACTTAAGATCTCACTATCCTAAAAATGCCACTTGTTCTTATGGATAAGTGTGGGTATTTGTTTGCAGGTTTGCTGACAGAAAATTGGAAGCTGAGCTCTGAGAAACAGAAAACCTTGCCTGCTCTGGCTTTCTTTAGAGTTGTCCCACATGTCAACGCTGCGTTGAGGCCCACAAGGTAGTTGGCAGTCCTCTAAGCACTGTGAGATGGGGGGTCCCTTTATAAAGGCAAGGGCACCATCAGTAATGGTGATGTTGAGGCTCCCTCAGGGATCTTGAGAGTCGGTGAACATGGACCCAGGGGAGCCAGGCAGGGCAGGGAGGAAAGGAGGTGGCGGACACCTCCTGGAGATCAGAGCTGGCTGACTGCATAGCAATTAGAAATAGTCTGGGCATTAAATATTAATACAGGCCCAGTTTTAATCACAGATTGTTAAAGCTGTGGTATCCCATTTAATACATTTTTTTCTTAAAATTTTTTTTTATTGATTTTTAGAGACAGGGATAGAGATAAACATCAAATTGTTGTTCTACTCATGCATTTATTGGTTGATTCTCATATGTGCCCTGACTAGAGACTGAACCCACAACCTTGGTGTATTTGGATGATGTTCGAACCAACTGAGTCTTTCCTTAGATGTGTACTTGATATTTCTGCATGTTTGGCAAAATGTCTGAGCATGCGTTTGGCTAAATCTGCTATAAATTTTGGTAACTTTTTTTTTAAGAAAAGGGCAGTGAAACAAGAAAACTGCATGTTGAAATTCACTCATTTTGTGCCTTTTTTTGCTTTGTGGAATAAATCTTTTTGATATTGGAAAAAACATATATATATATCCCTCCAAAATTTGTTTTTTTGAAGGATGTATACCAATATAACAGGACTGAGGGTGCTTACCAATTATTTTGGTACTTTTGCATTTGTGTATTTTCCACTTTTCAGCAATGAGCATGTACTAGTTGTATGTTTTTTAAATAGTTAAGAATTACCCCCAAAAAAAGGGTAATAAAAAATATATACACAACATTTTAGTTAAGATCAACTACCTGCTTTATTTTATGCTTATGTGATACTTTTTGAAGAATATGTGACAATACCTTTTACTTTCTGGGGTATGATTAATGAAAATACAATTTCCATTCATTAGTGACTGGATTACCTAGAACATTGTTATTTGTGTGTGTGCTGATAATTTGGAAAACATAGTCTTTTCTAGTTGCTTGGGGTTTGATTTGGCTTACTTGTTCTCTGGAGGAAATAATAGGACTGTGAATTTATCCCAGTAAATAGGTCTTCCAGCCACTGACGTTGCTTGTTTGGTCCTGTTTGCTACAAAATTAACACCCCTACAGGGTTTCCAGAGTTCTGTACAGCAGTCAGAGGAGGAATAAATAAGACATTTGTGTCTTCCTATTTGCTCTGGCAGAAGAACATGTATCCATGGAGTCTTAAAGTTGGACCTTCTTATTTGAGCTCATAGAAGATGGCCAAATATCTTTGATTGCCTGATTTTAGGTATTGTCAGGCCCTTTGTCTTTTTATTTTTTTTAAATATTTTATTTATTTATTTTTAGAGAGGGAAGGGAGAGGGAAAGAGAGAGAGAGAAACATCAGTGTGCGGTTGCTGGGAGACATGGCCTGCAACCTAGGCATGTGCCCTGACTGGGAATCGAACCTGCGATGCGTGGTTCACAGCCCGCGCTCAATCCACTGAGCTACGCCAGCCAGGGCGCCCTTTGTCTTTAAAAATATAGTTTAAAATAGTGGACTTTGCACTTCAAATGAGCAAATAGTATGACACATGACATGTATATTAATAAAGCTGTTTTCAAAAGATAGGGCTAGAACCCAGAGGTGATAGTAGAATAATAAAGCAAATGCTGTTCTCTGAACTTAATCATTATTTGTTAAACTAATCAATAAATGAATGAATGGGTCCTAGAGAGAGACATTTAACCAACCTGTTTTTTAAATAAGCATAATATATATAATTTAGGATTTATATCATTGGTAAAAATGTGAATATCTACTAGACCCCAAGCCCTAAACTTTAGGAATATTTGAAGAAAGCCTCTACATGCAAACTATAAAAATACAATTGATTCATGACATTATTATGAGTATCAAAAAAATAGAAGGGAATCAGAGTTACAGAGATACAAATATAAATCAAGATTTGAGGGTAATTTTTAAGATCCGACAATAGTATATGTGCAGACATATGTACCTATCTTGTTATGAATAGTATATGCTTAGTTCTTCATGGTCAGTAGTATATGGCAAAAGTAACAAGTTGGAGACTTTCCGTCAAGATTACACTGTAAGCAGACATGGCTCACCTCTTTGCACAACCACAACAAAATTACAACTAAAATATAGAATGACCATCACTCAGAACCATCAGAAATCGAGTTGAATGGAAGTCTGACAATTATGGAATTAAAGAAACCACATAGATCCAGACTGGTAGGAGGGGCAGAGAAGCGGAATTGGCTGGTCCCACATCCACCTGTGGTGGATAAAAATTTGGAAGGGATATCTTGGGAGCAAGAAGTCCCAGTTCCACACCAGGACCCCCAGTCCATGGTTACAGTGCTGCCAGTAAGGTAAGTCTGTACAACTTCTGGGCACAAAAACCAGCAGGGATTGAGTCAGTGGAAGAAACTTCTGGAGCCCCAAGCAGTTCCTCTTAAAGAACCCACACACAGACTCACCTACTCAGATTTACTCCCTCTGGGCTCTGGCACTGGGAAGGCAGCTTGAAGGGCACCAATGGCAGGCAAGAGGGGGCTGAGGTGTCTGGCATCAAGGTGAGCAGAGGCCACTGTCCTTTTTCTGGATCCTCCCCACACAGAGCTGGTGCCATATCTAAGATTCCATCAACTTGGCTAACACTGTTTGACCTGCCTTGGAGATTCCCAGAGATTCCGTACCACCCAACTTACAAGCCCACCCAAACTGCTTTTCCATATGAACAAACAAGCAGCAGCTGGCCTCAGTGAGCCCCAGGCCTAGAACAAGCAGCCTAGATTCACAGCTTGGCTTCCCTTGGAAATCTCTAAGCCCAGCACAAGTAGTAGCCGTTTCAAATTGCTTTATAACTCAGGTAGCATGGCACCAGGCAAAACACAGATGAGGGCTGATCATGGCCTTTACCATCCTGGAAACTCCAGGGCCAGTGCACCCAGTGGACAGCTACAGACCATGTTGGAGCACCACCACCCTACCCCAGCACAGCTGATCCTCCACAGAGAGCTGAGGTTGGTTTTCAGTGGTCGCAGTCAATCCTTGCAGCTCTCTGGCCTGGCTAAACCCTCCCATTGACCTACCAGTAGAATCAAGTCTCAACTACAAGAGGAAGGTACACTCAGCCCACATGAAGGGTGCACCTCAAGTACCCCAGCCTGGGTGATAGGGGAGGCTGTGCCACTGGACCCTACAGGACACCTACTACATTAGGTTATGCTACCAAGACTGGGAGTCATAGCAGCTGTACCTGATATACAGAAACAAACACAGGGAGGCTGCCAAAATGAGGAGACAAAGAAACATGGCCCAAAAGAAAGAACCAAACAAAATTCCAGAAAAAGAGTGAAAAGAAATGGATATAAGCAATCTATCAAATGCAGAGTTCAAAACACTGCTTATAAGGATGCTCAAAGACCTTAGTGAGGACCTAAGTAGCATAAAAAAGATCCAAACAGAAACAAAGGATACACTAACTGAAATAAAGAACAACTTGTAGGGAAACATCAGTAGAGTGGATGAAGCCAAGGATCAAATCAGTGATTTGGAACATAAGGAAGAAAAAAACAACCAATCAGAACAGTAAGAATTAAAGAGAATAAAAAAAAAATGAGGATAGTGTAAGCAGCCTGTGGGACAACTTCAAGCAATCCAACGTTGGCTTCATAGGGGTACCAGAAGGAGAAGAGAAAGAGCAAGAAATTGGAAATCTATTTGAAAAAATAATGAAAGAAAATTTCCCTAATTTGGTGAAGGAAATAGACATGGAAGTCCAGGAACCACAGAGACTCCCAAACCAGATGGATGCAAAGAGACCTACTCTAAGACATATCATAATTACAATGCCAAAGGTTAAAGATTGAAGATATGGAAGGGGGTTGTAAGGGAATGGGTGAAGAGGTGAGGGGATTAAGAAGTACAAATAATAGTTATAGAATAGCCATGGGTATGTAAAATACAGTATTGGAAAGGGAGTAGCCAAAGAACTTACATGCATGACCTGTGGACATGCAGAAGGGTAGGGGATTGCCTGAGGGAGTGGGGGGTGCTGGATGGAAAGCAAAGCAGGGAAACTCAGGACAACTGTAAAAACATAATCAATAAAATATAATAAAAAAGAAGTAAGCAATCATTTTGAAACTGGAAAAGCCAGTGTTCATGCTCCCTGTTGACTACCAGACCCAATAAGCAGAGACAAGTGTTGAATCTTTATGGGTGCTTTATTCAGAAAGCCGGTGATTTGAGAAAATGCTGGGTTTTTACCGTAATAGACCATCTTATATCCCATTTTAAAATGGCCCTTTTTATAAGGAGAACAAAGTGTAAGTAAGGGGTTTGGATTTCAGGAAAAGTTAATTGAATTAAAAAACTGCAGCATTCTCACTCTGGGTGGTGGTCTTTAGCTGTGCCCCAGGCAGTGGTCTTTAGCTGTGTCCTGGGCAGTGGTCATCTCACTCTGGAGCACAAAGGCTCAGGTGCCATCCTGAATTGCTTGCAGCCCTCCTGAGGCACGAAGGTGGAACTGCTTACAGTCTCTTAGAGTCAGGGTGGGTCATACCTTCAGTTCCTGGAACAATAGCTTTTACAAGCTTTGATTACTAAGCTTATTAGCTATTATTTGAACTAAAATTTTTCCAACATTTGAGCTCCCCCATCATTTTGTTAGTTCTGAGGTTAAGTCATAAAAGGCAGTGTAGCTTCAATGCACCCCCTCTCTTAGATAATTTAATTATCTAAAAGGAGGATAATTTCTTTCCCTCTTAGATACTTTGCTCCCGGGTAAGTGAGCTGCCACGTCCTAAGCAACCCCACAGAGAGGCCTGTGTAGTAAGCAAATGAGGCCTCCTGATAAGCCATGTGTGTCAGCTGAGAAGCAGCACCCCAGTTAATTAAGCCTTCATATGGCTGCTCAAAGTTTAATCTACTAAACTTTGGAGTTATTTGTTACGTAGCAATAGATAATATACAGTAGAGAATAAGAGAACTGAAAAAAAATGTAGAGGTCCGAGACTTATGCAACATTATAAGCTTCACTAGAAAGCATGTAACTGATGAAATTCTACAATTCCTAGTTTGCCTTGGGCCGTCTATCTCATTAATTCCTTCCTCTCCAAAAGTTTTCAATACACTTGACTAGAGGCTTTCATTCTCCTGTGGAAACATATTTCTAATTTCATAATGAAAGTCCATAGAAAATTTAGATTTACTTTAAGCTGGTCATGATTTTACCCTATAAATATTAATGTTCTATTCTTAAATATTAGATGTATTTTTCTTGTATCTACCATGAAATTCCTTATATGAGAAACATGGGTTTACATATGTTAAAGTGTTAAATCTAGAAGAGTTGACAAATTTTAAGACTATTTTCCGTCACAGAATTTTCTTACTCGTGAGTTTGACCATAGACACCTTCCCACTTGAGACCCCAAAGACAGTGCTTGTAAAGGATGGTTTCTCCTGTGCAGATGGACACTCAAATGCCTATGACAATGTCACAACCTCCTGCCAGATCAAATTAACTCACCCTTAGAAAGAGCTGGTCTACTTAAAGGGGAAAAATAATTTCCTTTATTTTATTGGTTTAACAGTGACAGTTTCTTGCAATAAATAACTCCAAATAAAATGGGTGTGATGAGAATGTGATGATATTTATAGGTTGTCTCCGCAGTCCCTCTTTTTGTCCCGGTTATTTAATGGCTGTGGGGTGACTCCTACCAACCACGTCCATCAAACATCACCCCTTGACTCCACTCGATTCATGGTGAACATCTACTAATTTTGGAAATCTGAAATGGTGGATGAGGTAGAGGGATGAGGAAGGATTGGAATTGATTGAATTTTTCTCAGGATGGCTAGACTTGTGGCATATACACTTGGGTTGCTGTCTGTGGCCATGGTTTTTTGTTTGTTTGTTTAATTTAATCTATTGGGATGACATTCGTTAATAAAATTATATTGGTTTCAGAGGTATAATTCTATAATACATCATCTGTTTATTGTATTATGTGTTCACCACCCCAGTGTGGCCATGCTTTTATCCAGGTAGTATGAAACAGGGAAATTGTTAGATGAGAGAGAGATAATGAATCAGAAATGCAGAGACCAGTACACATAGGAGTCAAGAGAATGTTTCCAGCCTTGGCCAGGTGGTTCAGTTGGTTGAAGCATCATCCTGCATACCAAAAGTCTGGTCAGGGCACATACCCAGGCTGTGAGTTCAGTACCCAAGTGGGGCACATACTGGAGGCAACCCATCGATGTTTCTCTCTCACATCATTGTTTCTCTCTCCCTCTCTCTCTCTCTCTCTAGCTCTCTCTTTTCCTTTCTCTCTAAAATCAATAAACATATCCTTGGGTGAGGACTTTTTAAAAATTCAGTCTAAAAAAAACAGAATGTTTCCAGCAATATCCTTGTGTTTAGAGTCCTTAAGACACCCCCGTGTCCCTCTAATGTAATTCCTCTTTTTGCTAAACTCAAATGGGTTTCTGTTACTGGAAAATAAGAGTTCTAATACAGACATAATAGAATAGTGATAAAATTTAATTAAGAACATTGGGAAAGATTTAACTAAACAGTTATTGATCACAGCATGGAAAACACTAAACATTTAATGTATAACATCTACAATGTACTCACTATAAGTCATGTTGTAGGGCAATGTTAGGGTAGGATTGTATGTTTATGATACGTGTTAATGAAAAAAGCAAGTTTTGGATATGGCCTCTGTGATCACATCTTTATTTTTAATGATTCATATATAGGCACACAAAAATTTAGGGCAACATATAAATGAAAATGTCAATAGTGGTTCTCTCTGAATGGTTAGATTGTAAAAAAGTTTTTAATCTTGTTATCAATAAGGAATATGCAGTTCTTGTGTATTAAGAACAAAAAGTTTCACACCAAAAGCAAATTTAAAATATTATGTGGAATGTTTGTCAGTCCACAAGTTGAGCAAATAAAACTAAAATCTGTAAAACTTTAAAAAAGAGAGAACTCGACAATAGCTTAACATCAATTGAAATGAGATAATATGATGATCATGAGAATTGAAGTGGGGAAAAAACCCTCCTGCAAATGAATTAGTTTGATTGTCACAGTTATATTGTGTAAATAAATGCCAGGTTTATAATAACTAATTGAATAAACAGTATGTGGTTTATAAGGCTCATTCATTCTCTGTGGGCAACTAGCCACTATCTCAAATCTCACTCATACAGTTAACTACTTGATCCAAAGTGTAAATCCAACAGATAACAAACATTCCCTAGAGCACAAGTGGCCAACTCAAGGCCCGAGGGCTGAATCCGGCCCTCCACCTTGTTTTATCCGGCTAGGCACCTTGTTTCTACCTCGCTGCAGCACTGAGCTCCTTGCTCCTAGGTAAGGACTAGTTACATTTATACAGCCCTAAAATTACATCCAGACCTTTGAAGGCAACCCTGGAGGCTGATGTGGTCACCTCCCCATCCGCCCACCCTGTGAAAATGAGTTTGACACCCCTGCCCTAGAGGGATGCTGTATGCTAAAATCTAAGCATGCTGAGATAAATTGTCATTTAGATTTAAAGCAGATGGTTTAAGAGGACCAAAAACAATACTCAATGGAAAAGTAGAAAATGATCAGATTGCATATTGAAAACATTTTTACAGAAACACATTGTCTAAACCATGACTTATTCAAATATAAAACATCAAAATCAAACTCTCTAAATACCTGTTTGGCACCTTGACTCTTCTAACCTGTTTTATACCAAAGAACTCCAATCACAAGATGGGGTTGGCAGTATTTCAGAAATGCTTTTCAACTGCACAAAAACCTTTTTTTAGAAACTAGGATTAGTGTAACACGAATATGGGTATGTAAAAGTAGGCACTGAGTTATGCAATATTTATTTAAGTGGAATTCTTCCAATATTTTCTGAAAGAGAGGTCTTTTTCAATGATGCCATTCTGTAGAACAACATTGTAGGGATGGTGCTTATGAGTATTCATGGTTTTTTTAAATTAGTGTTCTTAAGATTAAAAAGGCATTAAAATGTGAGAGTGAAATAAACCTCAGATTTTTTATGTAATTAATGACCAATTTCAAGAAAGATTATTTAGAAATAAAATAACCTCAGGATTTTTTATACAGAGGTTGTCTACACTACCTTTTTCCAATTTTTTAAATCCTGGGGAGAATTTATTCTACTTGAATGTACAAGGTTCTAACTTCTCGCCTGTTCACTGACAGCAAGCTTGTTGTGTGTCGAGAGTGAACCATCTCCATACATTATCTGTACAGTAATCATCCAAACAGTGTGCCATCTCCATCTCCATCTCCATCTCCATCTCTTCACTGCACATTACCTATTTTAATCTTAAGCCTCTTCAGTCTGGCCTCTGACCTTATGGTAGAACTGAACTGTATGGTCTTTCCACTCACACACCACTACATAAAGCCCTCAACTCTTCTATTCTTCTGAGTGCACAATAGCTTTCCTTTTTTTTTCTTCTTGACTCCTGAAATCTCATGATTAAATGAAATTCAGTCCATAGTCCATTGGTCATGTCTTCATAAAGTCTTCTTTTAAAGAACTCATTCACTCTCAAGGTTTCAACTTGCACTTGATTCCTAAAGCTTAGTCCCAACTGCCTTCTGGGCATTAACATTAAGTTAGGACCTCATGTAGAACAGAGCCCATCAGCTTGCCCTCCAAGCTGACTATTCTCATTCTTCAGTGTTTTATTACTGAGTTTTACCAAGTCTTTTATAAAATCTGTGAAATCCATCTCTTGGTTTCTCTTTGCAAATACCTTTCTTTGGCTATGGCCTGATTATCACATTGATGTCTCCCTGCCTCGTGTCTGACACTGGTGTCTCAAAAGAAGAGCTAAGACATAGGCTTACATACTAGTGGGAAGTGATCCCCAAAAAAAGCATGATTGAGAGCCTAGGAGAGTGGAACAGAGAAAGAGGGAGAGCCAGTTCAAAGATAACTCTGAACTGGCCAACACTATCAGTAACTGATGTCAGGTCCCACCTGGATCTTCTCATCGGCCTTATACAATGCATCTATGAAAATCCACCTGGAAATAAAAGGAGGAAATAATTACTCATAAGCTCCTGTCCCCCACTGATTAAAGATGGCTCTCCTGGCAATGACTCCCTTGCACTTCTTGACTGCACAGGTATGAGTCTGTGCAAGTCCTGCTACCCTCCACTCTGGCATAAAAGAAACCCTGGAAAAGAAGTAGTAGGATACATTGTTTTTTAAGAAAGAAGAGGAAAAGAAAAAAAGTAGTAGGTAAATATCTTGAGCTTCAGTAAACGTCCATTTGTATCTACAAGACATGGCACCAGGAAGAGTGGTGGCTAACAAGAGGCATGGCATACCTTATTAATTCACTTGCTATGTGTGTCTCTTGTCTCTTTAATGGGACCAAATATCTCAGTGGCATATATCCATTCAGCCGAGGATTTTACCAACAACTACTACCACCCCTCCCTGGTTCTGCCCTCAATATTGTTGTCAAAGCACTCCCCACCCACTGTTTTTAAAGCTTATATTTCGAATTCTTTTCTCACGATGATACTCTCTTTCTATTATCAGGTTTCCTTAACACCACAGCACATCTATGTAGGAAGGCTGATTAGCTTAGCAACATAGTCACTGGCTGAAGAAATAAAGTGAGCAGACAATCTAAAGTTGGAACATTGTACCCATTAGCTCTCACCATCCAGCCAGCTAACGTAAACTCACCAACTATGTTTTGAATTTTTGTTTTATCCCTGGATCAAGGTCAAAGTGTTCTAGTAACTTAAGATTGGTTTTCATTTCACTTACTTATCTTTACATCCTACAGCTTAGATAAACATTTTTTGCATTCTCTTCTCTAATCTATTCTGCCAAGATTGGTTGAAGATTTTAGCACTTGTGAATGAAGTCCAAGTTACAATGACACTATGTTTATGTCCTACATACTAGTAGTGCTTATTTATAGAATTTTCTAAAAGTGAGAAGAAGGGAAACAAATTTGCCTTCTTTATCCATTGGGTACAATATAACACCCATAGAATTTATTAAGCTCTTTATATACTTGTCAGTGGTTTCCAAATATCAAAGATAAAGTTAGCAGAATATCTCCCCCATATGAAATTTGGGGGGTTCTTTTGAGGTGAAATAAATATCCTTGATATTTTTAAAGAAGAGTTTGAGAATTTGAAAAATGTACTCATTCACTAAATAAATACTCATTGAGCACGCTATTGTGAAAAAGTCCTGTAAGATCTTCTTCATCACTTGAAAAAACTAGCGTTTATTTTTAACCTTACAAAACATTAAATATGTACTATGTAAAACAAATAAACAAAGTAAAAACTTAGAAACATAAAAGCACCTGTAATCACATCACACATATATAAACACTATTAACCTCTGGTAGATGTCTCTATTGCTTTTTTGGTGGACTCCTCTCAAAAAAATGCTTTCATTGGAACAAATTGGAGGCTAAAAATATTCAGGGGTTTCTATATAAGTAGACTCTACAATTTTCAGGTACTGGGATCATATCTTACTCTTCAAGGTATCTAGCCCAAGGGTTGACACATACTGTGTGCTAATAAAAACGTTAGGGGGCCGTTCCTCTATCTCAGTAAAAACCAAACCAAACTAAACATGTTACTAAGCTCAGTTCCCCACAGTGCCTGCTACTAAGTGACACATTTAGAATGCTCAGTCACGTTAGCTTTTCTATCCTAAAGGGATGTTTGCCAACCTTGAATAAAGTCTCCCTATGTTCATCACAAGGTGATAACCTTTGGTGTTTAGTTAGGAATGGAATTTGGTGGCACAGGCAAGAAAAGTCTGCACTTACATGATTATTGAAAATCAGGAAGTTGGCTGTGACACCAGCGAGGAGCCACAATCCACTTGGAAGCATGGAGTGAGAAGTGTCTCCGTGCTGCGTGAGGACTAACAATGCCACCAAGGCGGCAGCCAATGACACATGTCTGTAGAGAATGTCACAGAGAAAATGAAATAAAATCCAGGATTTCATCAGATGCAGAGAATGTGGATACACATAATGTACAAGAAAAGGACTAAAAGACTGGTGGTTTTTGATGCTGGATGAAACATGTAAAATAGAAAAATACCTTTGTTTGCATTTGGATTTGTTGTTAATGTTGTATAGCTTTTCATTAGTGTACTTATCTTTATGAATACAACTATATACACACAATTTCATTTTAAAAATCATATTGTATTTAGGTATCTACTGGTAGTTTATGTAAAGAAACTACTTTTGTTCAAAAAAGAAGAAAACCCAGAATGTGGTATCACTTGGAGAACATAGGATGATGGCGGCAGATTCTCCACACTCCTTTGTCCTGCCTCAACCAGCGGTGAGGTGAACACTGACTCATCATGCCAGCGACTTGTTTTTCACATTGGATGAAGGTGACCGTGCTGGTAAATGATCATTTTAGCATTTCTGCCAGAAGGCTCAAGCAATTAGAAAAACTAATTTTAAAAAAAAGTGAGAACAAAGCCCATTTGTTGTTGTTGTTGTTGCTGTTGTTTGCGAATTACTCAGTACTGTCTCTCAGTCGGAAAAATGTTTTCCAACAGTTATTTGTATGCTGGATATGAACAATTAGCCTGTTTTAATGTAGAATATTTTCCCTTTTATTCTTAGTGTTAAACGGGATATTTGAATAAATCTGTGGGGGAAGAAGACCTTCCCCCTCCCCATCTTTGCACCTTCAGGGAACAAATATTTCCAGTCTCCTTAAGTGTAGAGATGGGTTTATGTCTGTAAAATTTCTTTTTACCCTTAAAGAAGTAAAACCAACTTTTATGTTGCCAGTGATTTCTGTTATAGTTTTACTGTGTAATCAAGCTGCATTATGAAAAAAGAAAGCAGATCTTTTGAGCCAAGAAATAAAGAAGTAACAGGTCTGACACGGAGGCCTGAAGAGGGTGGTGCATAGTGTAACCATTTATTGAAATGGGGAAGGCAGAAAAGCAAACTTGGGGCAGCCGAAGAATAAAAAATTCTGTGTGGCTACTTGATGCCTGTGATGACCGACCAACATTGGTCCTAACTTCCTGGCACTGGTTTGTTTCACTGAATTTCTGCATCTGTCCTACTCCGGTATTCCATGAGAAATAAAAACCCTGCCTAGCCTGTGCCAGGGTCCCTTACTGGGGCTAGGCCTCACCTCTCCCCTTGAATGGCAGGTCAGTAGGGTGGACCATTATTTAGGGACAGACTGTCCAGGTGTTACTAAGGCGAGGGAGCTGCTCTACCTAGAATCCATGTTGAGCAGCTTTTACAGGAAACCTTCTGTACTAAAACCATGGCTCATTGGTCTTTTAGAAGTCAGGTCTTTTCCTGATTTCTCTGACTTATAAACAGTTGGCTTTGTCCCAGTGAGTCCTGAAAGGGTCAGTTGTTCAGGTAAGAGGATGGGTTTTCAGACTATTCGTCTGTTAGCTGGAGAAAATGAGCTGCCATGGGATAAATGGACAACAGGATAATATGAGAAATAAAGACTCATCGTGAGCATCTTTAAGGTCCCATGAGGCAGGAAAATATATGCTAAGTAGCTCAAGCACTAATTAGTAGTTTTCATTAGAGGCAACTCTGTATCTCAAAGGCCACTTTTTCAAAATAAGCCTTAAAATTATGAGGTTTGGAGTTAGAGTTATCGTTATTTGAATCGTACAGTTAACCAGTGGAATAATTCAGGATAATTGACTCCATAACCCCTCAATTATCTTAGTCATTTAGAAAAATTAGTGCTTCCCATCCTGAATTACCCAAGTGATTATAGTTGTAGTCCTGACCTGTTGTCTTTTTATTGTAAATGATGCTCTGATTTGGGTTGACAATACTTTAAGTGACATATGAAGGTTCAAATTCCTTCTCAGGAAACAGAGAAAATGCAAGAAAGAGGTCTTCTAGAACCCTGTATTGTAATAGAGGCCAATAAGCCAGGAGCAAACTCAACACTCACGAAGCCCGAGTCTAAAGCTGACGTTTATGCTGATAGGTCACAGGCACAACTCCACTTTTCTAGTGTGAAAAGTCACAGTCAGATGACAACATAACTGGGTTTAAAGGAAGTTAGTGGTTGGTTTAACTGAAAATGTTGAAATTATTTGTTAACAATCATTATTAACAAGGCTGCCAACCCAGTTCTTTCTTCTGTATTCATGTAGCAGGGCTGTCTGGTCGACTAAATGGACATTGGCTTTATTTTGGTCCAATCTACTATAGAATCGGTGAGGTGTTCTTAGCTCTAAACTTCACTCCCCCTGGCAGTCCAACAAACTAAACTTACTAGCCTTCAGGGAAAGGCATTAAATATTTGCCTCTTGGCAACTTGAATAAAATGGAATAATGCTTCCATGTCAAATGGTCAACTCAAGTGTTTTTAAAATGCATTTTTATAAGATACAGTATATATTTTTAGAATCTAGCAGATAATTATATTTATATATATAACAATTATTTGATATAATATAAAATGTTTATTGACAAATAAAATAGCAACTACCAATTTAAAGTAGTAAATTAATGAGCATATTTATACTCTTACCATATTTGTCTGAAGAACACCTAAGATAATTTTTATATGAGTAATGCTTTCTCAAGCAAAGTAAACCAACTATCTATCTGGTAGATCTAGGCAGCAGAACATAACTGCAACTCATCTTGTTTCAAGCAAAACTGAAGTGAAATTACATATCTCCTGCAAGCAATATAACCTAATATCCAAATCTTCTGACTTATCCTAAATGTGTTAAGATTTTGCTCACTCCAGACATGGGGACCTTGTGCCCATGATATTATCAAATGGCAAAAAAAGATGATATCCATTTATAAGATGCATTTTTCCCACTAGTCCATAGTGATCCAGTAAACCTTAAGCACTTATAAAGAACTGATAGCATGAGAGGATTACATAAACAAAAGTGTCACTTTTCTGTTTCTCCTCTGAGGGGAAAGAAGTGAAATGAGATGAAGAGGATACAGATTTAAAAAAAAAAAAAAAACACCCCCAACACCCCAAGTGACATTCCAAAGCATCCACGGGAAGCCAGGAAGAAGTTAGGAAAGATAGAAACAGGTCTTAACAGATGTTAATTTTCTTCACTCACCCAAACTATTTGGGAAAACTGCAATGAATTCTAAGGCAAATTTAACAATCAGGAAATAAAACCTTGTTTTGAAAAGTTAGGAGATCACCAGCAATTTAAAAAACATAGAAACAAACACCCAATCAGAGCAGCAAAAAGAAAAAAGAATTTTTTTAAATTGAGGATAGTTTAAGACACCATTGGGACAGCATGAAGCATAATAACATCTGCATCATAGCATGCCAGAAAGAGAAGAGAAAGAGCAAGGGATAAAAAAACTATTTGAAGAAATAATGACTGAAACTTCCCTGACCTGGTCAAGGAACAAACAAACAAACAAACAAACAAAAAACACAAGTCCAGGAAGCACAGGAAATCTCAAACAAGACAGACCCAAAGAAACCCAATCCAAGGCACATCATAATTAAAATGGCAAAAGTTAAAAACAAAAAGTAGAATCTTAAAAGCAGCAAGAGAAAGACAGTTAACTACAAAGGAGATCCCATAAGAGGGTCACCTAATTTTCCAACAGAAACCCTTTCAGGCCAGAAGGAATTGGTGTGAAATATTCAAAATGATGAAAAGAAAGGACCTACAAACAAGACTACTTTACCCAGCAAGGTTATCATTTAAAATTGAAGGAGAAATAAAGAGCTTCTCAGACAAGAAAAAGGTAAAGAAGTTAATTACCACCAAACCAGTATTACAAGATATGTTAAAGGATCTTAGAAGAAGAAAGGGGAAGGAGGAAGAGGGGAGAAAGGAGAAGGAGAAAAACAAAGGGACATAGTTATAAAGAATAAAATAATAATCAATATACACCTATCAATAACCACTTTAAATGTAAATGGCTTAAATGCCTCAATCAAAAGACACAGGGTAGGTGAATGGATAAGAAAACAAGACCCAGACTTCCAGCCAAGATGGAGGCATAGGTAGACACACTGTGCCACCTCACAAAACTAAAAGAAGGACAACAACAATTTAAAAACAAAAAGCAATCAGAACTGCCAGAAAATCGAACTGTATGGAAGTCCAACAAGCAAGGAGTTAAAGAAGACACATTCATCCAGATTGGTAGGAGGGGCAGAGATGGGCAACTGGGCAAAGAGGACTCCTGGCAAGCCGGTGGCTGGAGGACCCAGTGAGGTGGTGGTATGTGGAACAGGGTAGGCAAGGCTGCAGCTGGCTGGTAGGCAGCAGCTGGCAGACCCATCAAGGTGGTGACTGGCAAACTGGGTGGTCACACAGTTACATGCAGATAAACTGGGAGGAACAGCTGGGGAGCGAACCAGACCTTGCAACCCAGGGCTCCAATGCAAGGAAATAAAGCCTCAAGCCACTCATTGAAAATACCTGTGGGGGTTGAGGTAGCAGAGGGAGAAACTCCCAGCCTCACAAGAGAGTTTGTTGGAGAGACCCACAGGGTGTTAGAATGTACACAAGCCCACCCACCCAGGAATCAGCACCAAAAGGGCCTGCTTTGCTTGCGGGTACTGGGGGAAATGACTGAAATACAGCAGAGAGCAAAGCAAGCACCACTGTTCCCTCTTAGAGCCCTCCCTCACAAACAGCATCTCAACATGACGACATGAGTTACCCTGCCCTGGTGAACACCAAGGCTCTGCCCCTTACTACGTAACAGTCATGCCAAGAAAAAAAAAATGGCCTAATGAAAGAACAGATCAAAGCTCCAGAAAAAATACAGCTAAGTGATGAAAAGATAGCCAACCTATCAGATGCAGTGTTCAAAACACTGGTAATCAGGATGTTCACAGGATTGGTTGAATTTGATAGCAAATTAGATGAAAAAGTGAAGGCTATGCTAAGCAAAATTAAGGAAAATGTATAGGGAAGCAACAGTGATGGGAAGGAAACTGGGACTCACATCAATGGTATGAACCAGAAGGAAGAAATATTCAACCAGAAAAGAATGAAGGAACAAGAATTTTAATAAATGAGGAGAGGCTTAGGAACCTCCAGGACATCTTTAAACATTCCAACATCTGAAGTATAGGGGTACTAGAAGGAGAAGAGGAAGACCAAGAAATTGAAAACTTATTTGAACAAATAATGAATTTGAACTTCCCCAATCTGGCAAAGGAAATAGACTTCCAGGAAGTCCAAGAAACTCTGAGAGTCCCAAAGAAGTTGGACCTAAGGAGGAACACACCAAAACACATCATAATTACATTACCCAAGATGAAAACTAAAGAGAGAATCTTAGAAGCTGCAAGAGAAAAGGAGACAATTACCTACAAAGGAGTTCCCATCAGACTGTCAGCTGATTTCTCAGAAGAGACCTTACAGGCAAGAAGGGAGTAGAAAGAAGTATTCCTACTCATGAAAAGCAAGGACCTACATCCCAGATTGCTCTATCCAGCAAAGCTTTCATTTAGAATGGAAGGGCAGATAAAGTGCTTCTCAGATAAGGTCAAGTTAAAGGAGTTCATTGCCACCAAGCCCTTATTATATGAAATATTAAAGGGATTTTTTAAGAAAAAGAAGATAAAAAATATGAACAGTAAAATGACAGCAAACTCATAATTATTAACAACCACACCTAAAACAAAAACAAAAGCAAACTAAGCAAACAACTAGAACAGGAACAGAATCACAGAAGTGGAGATCACATGGAGGGTTATCAGGAGAGGAGTGGGAGAGGGAGAGAGGGGGAAAAGGTGCAGAGAATAAGTAGCATAAATGGTAGGTAGAAAATAGACAGGGGTAAGTTAAGAACAGTATAGGAAATGTAGAAGCCAAAGAACTTATATGTATGACACATGGATATGAACTAAAGGGGGGAAATGAGGGTGGGAGGGTGTGTGCAGGGTGGATGGGAATAAAGGGGAGAAATGGGACAACTGTAATAGCATAATCAAAATATATTACAAAAAAAATAAACAAGACCCATGTATATGCTGTCCACAAGATAGCCACTTCAGAATGAATGACACAGAGAGACTAAAAGTAAAAGAATGGAAGAAGATATTTCAGGCAAATGGAAAGGGAAAAAAAGCTGGGGTGGCAACACTTATATCTGACAAAATAGACTTCAAAACAAGGGCCATAACAAGAGACAAAGAAGATCACTATATAATGGTAAAGGGAGCAATCCAACAAGAGGTTATAGCCATTGTTATTTATGAACCCAGCAGCATAAAAGCACCTAAATATATACAACAAATCTTGACAGATGAAAGGGAGAGACTGATAGAAATAAAGTCACATTGCAGGATTTTACCACCCCATTGATATCAATGGATAGATCTTCCAGACCAAAGAAAAAAGCAAGGAGATGGTGGCCTTTTTGACACACTAGATCAGATGGATTTAATTGATATCTTCAGAGCATTTCAGCAGAATATATGTATTTTCCAAGTGCACATGGAATGTTTTCTAGAATAGACCACATGTTAGGACAAAAAACAAGACTCTATAAGTTTAAGAAGATTGAAATCATCTCAAGCATCTTGTCTGACCATAATGCTATGAAACAAGAAATCAGTCACAAGGAAAAAATTGAAAAACACACAAAGACATGGAGGCTAAATAAAGTTACTAAACAATGAATGGGTCAGCAATGAGATCAAGAAAGAAATCAAAAAGATACCTTGAATGAAACAAATGAAAAGGAGAACACAACAGCCCCAAATCTATGGGACACAGTGAATGCAATTCCAAGAGGGAAATTCATAGCATTACACACCTATATCAAGAAATAAGAACAATATCAAATAATGAACCTGATTTTTCACTTAAAGGAAATTGAGAAAGAATAACAAACAAAGCCCAAAGTGATTATAAGTGAGAAAATAATAGCCCTGGCTGGCATAGCTCAGTGGATTGAGTGCGGGCTACAAACCAAAGCATTGCAGGTTCGATTCCCAGTCAGGGCACATGCCTGGGTTGCAGGCCACGGCCCCCAGCAACCGCACATTGATGTTTCTCTCTCTTTCTCCCTCCCTTCCCTCTTTAAAAATAAATAAATAAAATCTTAAAAAAAAAAAGGACACCAGCATACTAGGATCTACCCTAGATTTACCTTATTCTTTTAAAAAAGTGAGGAAATAATAAAGGTCAGAGAAGAAATAAATGAAATAGTGTCTAATAAAACAATACAAAAAAATCAATGAATCAATCAATGAATGCATAAGTAAGTGGAACAAGAAATTGATGTCTCTCTGCCTCTTTTTATTTCTCTGTCTCTGAAATTAATAAATAATTTTTTTAAAGATCAATAAAAAGTGAGAAGTGGTTCTTTGAAAAGATAAATAAGATTGACAAGCCTTTAACCATATCTATCAAGAAAATGAGAGAGAATGACAACAAACTCACAACTATCAATAACAGAACCCAAACAAAAACAAAAACGAACTAAGCAAACCAGAACAGGAACAGAATCACAGAAATAGAGATCACATGGAGGGTTATCAGTGAGGAGGGGGAGGGGGGACAATGGGCGAAAAAGTACAGAGAATAAGAAGCATAATTGGTAAGTACAAAACAGACAGGGAGAGGTTAAGAACAGTGTCGGAAATGGAGAAGGCAAAGAACTTATATGTATGAATCATGGACATGAACTAAGGGGGATGCAAGAGGGTAGGGGAGTGTAGGGCAGAAGGGGATAAACAGGAGGAAAAAATGGGACAACTGTAATAGCATAATCAATAAAATATACTTAAAAAAGAAAATGAGGGAGAAAATAAATAAATCAGAAATGAAAAATAACAACTGACACTAAGGAACTACAAAGGACTGTGAGAAAACATTACCAACAGCTATCTGCCAACAAATTTGACTATCCAGAAGAAGTGGATAAATTCCTAGAAACGTACAATCTCCCAAAGCTGAATCAAGAAAAAGAAATAGAATATGAACAGTCAGATTACAAGTGAAATTGAAGTGTTAATCAGAAAACTCCCAACAAATAAAATTTCTGGACCAGTTATCTTCACAGGTGAATCTAACCAAACATTCAGAGAACTAAGACCTATCCTTCTCAAACTACTCCAAAAAATTCAAGAGCTGGTAAAATTCCCAAGCTCATTTTGCAAGGCTAGCATTATTCTAATTATAAAACCAGATGAAGATACCACAAACAAAGAAAATCATAGGCCAATATCCCTGATGAACATAGGTGCTATAATCCTCAACAAAATGTTAGCAAACTAGATCCAGCAATACATTAAAATGATTATACATTATGATCCCAGGATTTATTCCTGGGATGCAAAGTTGGTGCAATATTTGCAAATCAATAAAGGTGATACCTCCACCTAACCAAAAATGAAAGATAAAAACCACAGAACCATATCAATAGGTGCAGAAAAAAGCATTGAATAAAATCCAGCACACTTTATGATAAAAACTCTCAGCAAAGTGAGGTTAGAGGGATCAGACCTCAACGTGTATATTGAGGCCTTATAAGCAAACCCATAGCCAACATCATATTCAATGGATAAAAACTAAATGTGTTTCCCTTAAAATTGGGAACAAGACAGGGGCGTCCATTTTCACTACTTTTATTCAACATAGTAATGGAAGTCCTAGCCACAGCAATCAGACAAGAATACAAAGCCCAGAAATAAACCAGTGCCTTGACGGTCAGTATTTAACAAAGGAGGCAATAACATACAATGGGGTTAAGATAGTTTATTCAATAAATGTTGTTCAGAAAAGTGGACAGATATATGCAAAAAAATATGAAACTAGTCCACCTTCTTATACCATACACAAGAATAAACTCAAAATAGATTAAAGACTTAAATGATAGGCTTGAAACCATAAAAATCCTAGGGAAAACCTAGGCAGTACAATTTCAGATATATCTTGAACTACATCAAACTAAAAAAGTTATTGCACAGCAAAGGAAACCATCAACAAAGTGAAAAGATGATCCAATGAATGGAAGAACATATTTGCCAATGATACATCTGATAAGGGATTAATAACCAAAACTTATAAAATCTTGTCAAACGTAGCATCAAGATAACAATAAATTTTAAAAATAAGCCATGGACCCAGAAAGATACTTCTCCAAAGAGGATATACAGAGGCCAATAGACATATGAAAAGGTGCTCAATGTCACTAATCATCAGAGAGATGCAAATTAAAACCACAATGAGATTTCACCTGATACCTATCAGAATGGCTATCATCAATAAATCAACAATGAGTGCTGGAGACATTGTGGAGAAAAGGGAACCCTTATGCTCAGTTGGGAATGCAGACTGGTGCAGCCATTGTGGAAAACAGTATGGAGATATCTCAAAAAATTAAAAATGGAACTGCCTTATGACCCAGTGATTCCACTTCTGGGAATTTATCTGAAGAAACCCAACACACTAATCTGAAATAATATGTGTACTTCTATGTTCATTTACACTATGAAATGAACAACTTCTATGTTCATGGTGTTATTTACAATAAGCAAGATTTGGAAGAAGACCAAGTGTCCATCAGTAGATAAGTTGGTAAGAAAACTATGGTACATTTACACAACAGAATACTAGTCAGCCATAAAAAAGAAAGAAATCTTACACTTGGTGACAGCATGGATGAACCTGGAGTGCATTATGCTAAGTGAAATAAGCAGTCAGAGAAAGATAAGAACTATATGATTTCACTCACATGTGGAATGAGCAAAATGAACTAACAAACAAAACGGAGACAGATTCATAGATAGAGATCAAGCAGGCTGACAGCTATTGTGGGGGCAGGGGTTGCTGGTTGTGGTGGAGGGATTTAGCAAAAAAAAGAAAAAACGGGAACAGGGACAGCAGTGTGGTGTTTGTGGGTTTGGGGGAGGTGGAGGAAGGTATAGGGGAGATAAATGGTGGTGGAAGGAGATTTGACTGGGGTGGTGAACACACAGTACAATGTACAGATGCTGTTTTGTGGAATGATGTACCTGAAACCTGTATAATTTCGTTAACCAGTGTCAATTCCATATATATATATTTTTTGTTTGTTTGTTTGTTTTTTCTAATCAGGCATTAGGCAGACTGGCTGGTATCTATTACATGGATCAATATTCGAACTAAAAATTACCATAATTTTCCCATCTGCTACTGGTCAAGGGAGAAAGGGTATTAAGTTAGGTATATACAAGCATGCTTTGGAGATGCTGCAGTTTGGTTCCAGACCACCATATTGCCCTAAAGCAAGTAGTAATCTTTTAGCTGATGAAGGGTCTTGTCTCAGTTTGCAAAAAAAGCAACACCTGTGAAGTCCAATAAAGCAAAGTGCAGTAAAACCCCTCTCTTTAGCTGTTTTCAGAGTCACATTATTTATTTTTTTTTTTGTAGGCTACCACTAACTACATTGGCGAATAACAGCTGTCATTTCTTTTGCAAATCTGTCCTTTGTGGGTTAAACTTGCTTATCCCCAGGGCACAGGAAAAAATTTTCCTCCTACAAGCCCTGTTATGTAAGTAAATCTTATGATCGCTACAGAAAACACTTAAGTGTATGAAAATTAGGAAAATTGCCCAAATTCATTTAAAAAAATGAGTCAAGACCAATACCATGCTATATTGTTCCAGAGTATGTATGCTAGCATCAATTCACTACATTGTTTATATTGGGTCTAGAGGCTCTACCAGCCCATGTCCACTGTCAGACATTAAAAGCAATACTTCCAAGATTCTATCATTGATGTCTTAATTCTGAATGTTTTGAAATTTACCAGGAGGAATGTTATTTGGGTGGCTTCAAGGTTTACCCAAATTATTTGTTAAAAGCAAAAAGTATTTACTTTATTTTACTTCCTTCAAACTTGTTTCTAAGGTTAGCAGTGTAAACCAAAATTAATTTTACACTGAATCAAAGAACAGTAAGCACTTACTTGAGCAAAAGGAGCTGCAGCCCGGGAGACACAGATTCAGGTAGCAACGTAAATTGTGTTCCACCAAGACAATGGGGAGATCGTTTTTTTATAGGGTAAGTTCTGCCCAGGTTCTCATCAGGTTCATTTTACGTAAATAAGGTATTTAAATTTTGTACCTCTGATGGATGGAGCAGATGTCAGTCTGCTGATAGAAAGGGGAAACCAGGGTTTCCCTGCAGTGGATGACACAGACAGTGTAAACAAGCCAGGCACAGTGCTGGAAGCCGAGGGTTCACTCTGGTGTTCTTCCCAATATACAGAGAGTACTGAGGAGCTCCTGTCAGAAAATGGCCCTCAAGCTCTTATTATTCATAAAATGTGGACCCTCTGTTGACCATGGGGAGTCCATCTCAGCATAGAAATTCTTTCTTGGGGTTCATATCAAATGAATCTGATACCACATTATGTTTAATTCATTGGAATAAATTTCTTATATATAATTGGAAAAGTGATTCAAGGTGAAAAAATCTGGCATGAGTAAGATTTGCATTTTTCTGTTGTCATAATGAGGCAGGAGATAGAATAGGAATGAGGAAATCCTGAGATATCACAGCTGTCATCAGTCAGCATCTTGATTTCTGAGAATCGTCTTGTGACACCTGGCAAGGAACCTTGCTTGCACACCAGAGCCTCAGTTGCACCTTTGCCTCATTAATAAACTACATTGTGGTTTCCTCCCTGAGTGGGCAATCAAGGAGGGTTGTGGGAAATCAAATGCACAGAAGGTTAAATAAAAACCCTAAAAAGCCTGTAACTGTTTGATAGAACAGTGTCATTATCTGGTCAGAAATGGCCAAGTTCTGTATCTTGGGCTTAATAAATCTCACTTGCTTCACTTCTTCACTTATCTTTGTGTAGTCCATTCACTTCTTTATTTGCGACCACCAAGAGCCTGGACCCTGTATCCATCCGCAACAATAATGAGGAAATTCAGCGGATAATACAGAGGACCTAGACCAGTCAGAGACCAATATCTCTAAACTCCTAGACATGCCCCGACTTTTTAGCTGAAGAACCAGTCCTAGAACAGCCACTAATAGCAGCGATGAAGAAAGGCAGCATCAGTGTAAAAATGTCCAAACCTATAGAGAATTTGTATGAGCTTATTTGAGCCAAACTGATGACATATGCTGGAAACAAGTTCTCAAATTCTCCACAGAATAACAGTTTTGCAGCTTTTTATGCATTTCAGTTATGTAAGGAACATTATTACATGGAGGTGGGAGGAAGTAAGGCAAAGACTGGATTCTAAGATAGTTAGTGCTCTCTTGAGAGTGGTTCTGTTTTTCTCACAGGTGTGTGAACCTAGATGCTCAGAAACAATGGATGAAGCTTATTTGAGGCAAAGATAAATGTTTTACTAAAAAGTTTCATGCCTGCATCATTACGATCCACCACATCCTGCCCAGTTAGGAATTTGGACCTCACAGATCACCCTGTGAGATTATGTTATAGCTACAAGATTCATGTGTTTGATGTTTCAAAAAAAAAAAAAGCCAATATTCAATGCATCGGAGATGAGAGTAAGGAAAGGTTTATTAATAAAGAAGGCCTAGCTCATGAAGATGGGAGAAATACTGTATTTTGCCATGTATAATGTGCACTTTTTTCCCCAAATTCTTGAGGGAAAAATAAGGATATAGGGATGTGCATTATACATGGGTAGTACCTGAAATGCCTTGTATCTGTTCTTGTGGTTTGTAATTATTTGTCACACAAAATTTCTTGTACCATATGTTCAAAAAGAAATGCTAAAATTCTTTTATAATACAAAAACAAGTATCTAAATATAAATAAATAATTGAACTAACAAATTGAAATGAAAGATTTTTTTCCCTTAAAGTTTGGGCCAAAAAGGTGGGTACACATTATACATGGAAAAATACGGCAAACACAGTAAATCTCAAATCCTTCTTAAGAGAGCTCCAAGTTCAGACATCTTATGTATCAAGGAAGAGAAGATAGGTGAGGTGAAGAGGTGGGTGGGGATTGTAAAAAGACACCAAAAAGCAAACGTCTGAGGAAAAGCATGAAACTTCTAAATCCTTTTATATTTCTGATCAATGCCCCCAGATCTGAGTCTAGTTCTGGAGTCACTACTTTGTGCACATTTCCCCACCTCTTCTCTAACCAATGAGCTGCTCAAGCCTCCGGCAGCATTTGTCTAGTTAAATAGCATATCTATAGTAAGCGCTGTTAGCCCAAAGGCCATTAGACAGAGGAAGGTATCACTCCTTCAGTTAGTCACTTTCCATAGATCCCCTTTTTTATTTCTGTACACAGCAGTCAGCCAGATTCATGGAGAATCCACTACCCCTGGGAGGATGAGAACTAGAGGAGGAGTGGCCTGGGGCTGGGTGAGGAAGGGAAAGGGATAGAGGTGTAAAAGCAGTAAAAAATGTACTTTGGTCAACAAAAGAAAGCAAGCAGCTTGTAAAGAACTGGAGTGTTAGCACCACAAAGCCAATCGTGTTATAAGCAGCCAGGATTAACATTACTACCTCCCTCTAGTGAAAACAATTGGGATGAACTAACATGGATAAATTTCCAGGACACTTTTAAGAAAAAAAAATCAAGGTACATAAAGTATGTATAATGCCATTTTTGTTTTTAAAAATCCATAAAGTGATATGTTTTCCCAAGGGTATATATACACTTCCATCTATAAATGCATAGTAAAAACACTGGACATATATTGTGGAAACAAAGACCATCAAATAAGCACACTCACGCTATTTATTTAGGGCTTGCTATAGCCAGGGAGTATAGGGAGGAGATATTTTCCTCTGCTCTCCAGGTTCTTTTTGTCTGGTATAATGATCAAACAGACATAAGACAGATTAGCAAGAAAAAAATAACCTAATTTAGTGATCCTATATGGGAACTCCACATACATGAGAAAGTCAGAGACCCCACATGCATGAGAGGTTCAGAGACAGAAAAGGAACATGAGCATATAAGACATTCTGAGCTAGAGATGAGGTAAGGTGCCTTGGGGGCTTCAAAGTGTCCAGAAAGGCCCCCAAAAGGTTATCTCTGATAGTTTCACATTGTGGGTGAGGCACTTAATTCAAGTTCATGCAGGTAGTCAAAACACAAGCAGAAGTTTCTCCTAAGCCCACATCTCCAGTTGCCCTCAGTTCAGAACAACCCACATTCCACAGAAGCACATCTTGGGGTTGAGATAGCATAGGAAATGCCAAATGGCCAGAAGGAAAACCAGATGTTAAAACCATGGTTCTGCAATCACAGTTGATCAGGGTTTGACTTCTCGGTGACCCTCCGGGGTGGCAGTAATGAGCAGTCCTTCATCTTTGCCTCATAGTGCAGGCGGGAATATAATTGCTAGGCAGCCAGACAGAAGAAAATAGCTCCACCCAAACTGGAAAATTCTGAAAGCCCACCTTTTTCAAAAAGCCCTCCTTTTCTTGAAAGCCCACTTTGTAGTCAGCTCATAAAACCAGGCTAGCTGAGCCAGTTCTGAGGACCTTCCTGTCTTCTGTGCTGCCTCCCTTGTGCTTGAATATAAGCTTAATAAAACCTGTCTGGAAATTTCTCTGAGGTTTTCTCTTGAGTTCTGTCTTGAGGAACTCAAGAACCCCAATGCCAGTAACAGGGCGACTAGCTGTGAACTTCATAGGAGTCAGCCATCATCACTGATGTTTGGCAGAGATTCAAAGACAAGCAAAGGAGTGGTGAAAAAAAAGTATAATGGAAAAAAGGGAATGCAGGTATGCTGTGATTAGAAATTGTTGGCACGGCAAAGAACTTATATATATGACCCATGGACATGAACTAAAGGCAGGGAATTAAGGTGGGGGGTACACAGGGTGGAGGTGAATAAAGGGGGGGAATGGGATAACTGTAATAGCATAATCAATAAAATATATTTTTAAAAAAGAAATTGTTGGCGTGAGAGACTAGAGACAGGTTAACTGGAAGTAGACATTTCGAGTGATTGGTTTGGGAAGCATATTTGACTTTCTGTTTGCTCCTGAGTTGAAAGCTGACAGTCATTGATTAGGCTGTGACACTTCTGGACCATGACAGCAGAGCTTGTGTGTCAGAGTTCTATTGACATTTATAGTCTGGCCCTTGTTCATACTCTCAATATGCACCAAACTGATAGTAGTGGTTCCCATTGTCAAAGTAGGGAGGCATATGGTCATCAAAGGCTATCTACGTCATTTGTAATTCTTTATTATTTTATAAGGAGAACACACTCATCTTTTACTTGTATAATTTCTTAAATTCTCAAGCAAAATGACAGAAGGATGGTAGTTGTCATTCCTAATCTTTACAGCACTACAAGATGAGTCTCATTTTAGAGCTGAAGAAACTAACTCACTTCACTAAGAAATTAACCTGACAGAGGCAACAGAGTTGATAAATAGCAGACAATTGAATTCCAGGTTTATCCAACTCTAAAAGTTACTTTTCACTATGCCATACTGCTGCTTACAAAAGTATAACTATTCTAGCATTAAAAGAGAGAATGGTCATTTGTACCACTTACAAAGGGTAAGCACAGACATGTTAGATTAGAACAATATTAGCATCTGTCAGTACCATATTAGAACCTACCTACAAATAAGATACTGGAACTCAGAAATGGTGGCTGCCCTTTTCAATTGAATTTATAAAACTATCATATAATAAGTCATGGATGAATTATTACCATTGTGATCATTTATATTTCCAGAAAGATAGCTTTGGCTTTTGAAAAAGAGATATTTAAAATGCAGTTGTAACTAGTGAGAAATTAGGATAGTTTGGAAACTTTTTGCTTCTTACAGAAAATTCTTTACAGAACAAAATTTATCATCTCTATTACTGATGGACTAGTGGGTGCCAATTTCTTTTTTAGGAGATGGTAATGAATCCATTTCCAGTGGTTTTAAAGCAGGATGTGAATTAGTTCACTGTTTTTCTTATGCTAACATAGCTAACCTAACTTTAATCATCTTGTTGATCAACAGTTTATAAAAGTGTCACATTTACCTCTGACTTAAGGAGTGCAAAGGAATACTTGAATATTCGAAGGCCTGAACTCTTCTCTTGCTTAAATCTTTAACTGGAATCACAGGTTGTAATGACCTGTGAATTTTAGAAAAACATAATTATTATATTGGGTAACAACAGCACTCATGTGACACAACAGATTGATATCTATAAATATTTTTGCCATGTTTCTACCCCGAATATGACTTCAATGATTTACACAATAATCTGCTAGCAGAGAAACACAGCAGAAAGTTACTGGTAGAGTTAGACCTTTGCTCAGCAACCATGGTACCTGAGTTCTGGCTATGAAAGAATTCAGAGTCAAGACTCAAATACAAGCAAAAGTTTATTTGGAAAGTCACAGAGGGCGCACTCTCCCTCCTGGGAGCATGCCCATGCCTTTCGGGTATTTAAAAGATGTGTTAACCTAGATGCACATGAAAAATGAACAGAGCTGGCTTAAAACTTTTCACTAAAAGAGTTATATGCTTGAAGCATGACTACCTACCAAGACCTGCCCAGTTAGGAATTTATAATCAGATGACTCTGTGAGGTTACTTTCCACAGAACCCCTCTTTTTTCATCCACAGTGGGATGCTGCCCAACTCATCATTCATTCAGTGACAGTAAGTTTTTGCTCTTTTTAAATTTTGTAAAAGATTTTATTTATTTATTTTTAGAGAGGGGAAGGGAAGGAAAGAAATGTCAATGTGTGGTTGCCTCTCATGGGCCCCCAAATAGAGGGGCATGTGTCTTAACTGGGCATGTGTCTTAACTGGGCATGCATCTTAACTGGGAATCAACCCAGGCATGTGTCTTAACTGGGAATCAAACTGGTGACCCTTTGGTTTGCAGGCCAGCACTCAAGCCACTGAGCCACACCGGCCAGGGCAGTTTTTGTTCTTTAACATTCTGTAGAACTAGCTTAAGCTACTTCATGGCAGTTTGAATGGGGTTTCTATTGCTTGCAACCAGAAGTCATGGAAAAGCTCATTCCCCGTCCTATTTCCCAATCATAGTTTTAAAATCTTCTTTGTGTGTGAAATATAACATATACAGAAAAGTGCATAAAATAATGTGTAACTACTATTCAACTTAAGAAATATAATTTTATTAGCAACCCAGGGGCCCACTTGTGTTGTCTTCTAATCATTAACTTCTATTTACCCACCAAAGGTCACCACTGTTTTGACTTTTATGGTAATTAGCTCCTTACATTTCCTTAGAGGTTTACCACTGAAGCATGCATGCATAAAATATAAAATTTTACTTTTTAAAAAATTTTTATGATGGGAATTACATAGTATGGATGTGTTGTGTTTGGCTTCTCGCAACATTACACTTGTGAGGTCCATCTGTGTTCTTATGTGCAGCAAGAATGCAGCATGCAGCTGTAGCCCATTCACTTTCATTGCTATATAATATTTTATTGCATAAATATGTAACAAGTTATTTATTCATTCTACAGTTAATAAACATATAAGTTGTTTCCACTTTTTGGCTATTTTAAATAATATTGCTATGGACTTGCTCGTACATGTCTCTTTGTAAACACAATTGTGGTAGGTAGTGAGGCAGATATGAGCTGAGCAAGGACGACGAGCCAGGCACAGGTCACCAGGGCGAAAAGCCCCATGTGTCTAGCAACGGGTAAAACTGGGAAAACAAGGGCCTTGCTCCCAGGGTGACCTTTCCTTCCCAAGATTATCTTTGATCATGCTGTTTGGACCCTCCTCTGATCTTTCCTCCCCTGGCATGTTGCTTGTCATTCAGGTCAGACCCCTCCCCCTTCCTTAGAGAGGGAATAAAGGGGTGGGAGAATGGCCCTTAAGCATTAAGCCCTCAAGGCAATAAGACTCAGACCTGAAAGGACACACCTGGAAAGCTCATGAATATTCTATTGAGATCCTCCCCACGGCCTAAATCCCTCACCCTTTAAAGCCCTTAGCATGGAGAACCCAACTCCCCTCCCTGTCAGGAGCACACCCATGCCTTTCCCATCCCTCTCCCCTTCCCTCCCCGTATCCATTACCTTTACCCTTCTTTCTCCTAAACTCCAAGGTCTCCTTATTCTGCCTCTGTAACTTGTTTCTTAAGTCCATTTCCTCTAGAGCTCACTTATTCTACCTCTGTGACCTTCTAAATGAACTTTCTCTTATAGTTTGAATCTTGGCTCTGAATTTGTTTTTAGCCAGAACTCAAGTACCAAGGTTGCTGAACTGAGGTCTGGGCTGACTCCATCAGTCTAGCACCTGGTGCCGTTTTTCTCACCACCAATACAAGCATTTGTGTTGAGTATATACCTAGCAGTAGAACCACAAATTACAGAATGTAATTATGCTCAATATTAGTAAATACTGTCAGACTGGTCTCCAAAGTGGGTACAACAATCTACACTCATTACAGCAGTGGAAAAGAGTTTCTTAGCTCTACTTTCTCACTCAGACTTGCAATTAGCTGCCTACTTAAGCGTACGTATCCAGATGGATGTGTAGGAATTTCATTTTTTTAAATCAAAATTAACAATAAAACTTACATGAAATTAAGGAACTTCTGGTATTTTACTGATCATTTGGATACTTCTTTTGTAAAGTGCCTGTTCAAGTATTTTACCCATTTTTCTATTGTGTTGTGTTGTCATTTTCATTTTATCTGTAGAGATTCTCTATGTATCTGAATATAAGCCCCTTTTTATGTTATTTGTTGCAAATATATGCTGCAACTTTGTCTTGACTTTTTCAATCTCATAATGGTGTATTTTGATGAACAGCTCTGTATTTTAATGTAGCCTTACTCACCAATGTTTGCCTTTACAATTAGTGCTTTTTGCATTTTGTTTAAGTCACTCCCTACCATGACTTCATAAAAATACTCTCCTTTATTTTCTTTTGGGAAAATTGTTATGGCTCTCACATTTAGATCTAATATCCTACTGAATTGATTTTTGTGTAAAATATTAGAAAATGATTTTTTAATTTTCTTTTTTATGTGGAAATTCCGTTGTGAAGTACAGTCACCCAAGATAACATTTCAGTGAGTGACTAAATACATAATGATGGTCCTATAATATTACAATGGAGCTGAAAAATTTCTACCTAGTGACAGCATAGCCATCATTAGTGGTGATGCCAGTGTAAACAGACCTACTTCACTGCCAGTTATATAAAAGTATAGCACGTACAACTACATACAACACAGAACACTTGATAATAATAAATGACTGTGTTATTGGCTTATATATTTGCTGTACTATGTTTATCATTATTTTAGAGTGTACTCTTTCTACTTACAGAGAGAAAAGTTTGCTGTGAAAGAGCATGCATGAGCAGTGACCTCATGCATTTCATGTTTATGTGGTTTCTTGATTGCATCATTTTCTCTTGTGCCTGACTTAATCTCATGTTGTTTTGAACAGTAACATACTGTAGGATTATAGAGTAATAGGCTACAGGTGTATAGCAAGCTATACTATCTAATTTTGGATAAGTAAACCTATGATGTCTGCACAATGATAAAATTTCCTAATGATGCATTTCTTAGACCCTTTCTCTGTCAAGCTGCATGACTGTCATGAGTGGACTATTCTTTTTCCACTATATGACTTTTTTTTTTTTTTGTAAATCAAGTGCACATGTTTGGTTTGGTTTCTGAGATCTCTATTTCATAGTTCTATTATGTGTCAATGTCATGGTCTTTATTACAATGGCTTTCTAGTAAGTCAAAATACCTACTAAAACTAGTCCTTTTTACCGTGTTCTTTATGTATATTTTGGCTATTCTTAAGCTTTTGCATTTCCAAATACAATTTAGAACCAGCTTGTCATTTGTGCTGTTCCCCAGAAAGCCTCCTCTGAAACACAGCTGGTCATGATTCTTATTAGAATTATACTGAATCAATAGACCAATTTGGGAAGAATTATCTTCTTTATAACAGTGTAGTCTTCCACTCTGTGGACTTGGTATAGGTTTCTGTTTCTTCAGGTTTTTAATGTTCCTTAATAAAGTGGTGGTTTTCTCCATGGGGAGCTTGCATCTCTTTAATTATATCTAGTCCATGGTACTATTTAATGCTGTTTTAAATGATATCATTTAAAAAATCTCTTTTCCTGATGTTTGCCAGCATTTAAAAATACAATGGATTTTTGCATTTGTGTATCTAGCAAACCTGCTTAATAATATATCTGTGGATCCTCCTGGGTTTCCTATGACCGTATTCACACAGACTATGAATGATGGCAGTTTTAATTCTTCCTTTCAAATACTTATTCATTCATTCAATGCATTGTTTTACTGCACTGGGTAGGATTTCTGACAAAATGTTAAATAAAACCAGTAATAGTCTTTTTTTTTAATTCAATTTATTGGGATGACATTTGTTAATACATTATTTTTGTCATTTAGGTGACATTTTGGGGTGACATTTGTTAGACATTGTTGTCATATAGGTTTCAATTGTACATTTGTATTATATGTGATCTATACCCCAACAATGCTCAGTCTTCTTCATCTATACTACTGACATTTACAAAGAAATAATATATAAGCCATGGTCCACTTTATAAATTTACAATGATAAATATGACTTTGAAGAAAACGCAATTACTCAGGTTGAAAACCAGTAATATTCTTGTTTCCTATCTCAAAAGAAAAGCTTTCATTGTTGAAGCTTTCACTATTTTAAGCATAATGTTTAACGTAGGTTTTCTACAAATGTTTTATCATGTGAAAGAAGTTCCTTCTATTTTTAGTCTACAAAGTTTTTTACTCACAAATGGTTGTTAACCTTCATCACTTTTCAGCATCTACTGAGATTATACAATTTTTCTTCTTTATCTGTTAATGTGATGAGTTATATAAATTGTTCCTAATATTAAATCAGTGTCTAATTTATGAAATACATGCAATTTGATCACCATGCATAATCTTTTGTATTAATATTGCTGTATTATGCATGTGTGAGGTGGGTTTTTAATTTCTTTTCTCATTATGTCCTTGTCAGGTATAAATATCAAGATTATTCTGGCCTCAGAAAGCAAGTTGATACTCCCTTTTCTTTTCTTCTCTGAAAGAGCTTATGTAAAATTGGCATATTATATCCTGAAATGTTTGGTAGAAGCCTGGCCCTAGAGTTCTCCCATTAAAAGATGTAGTGATCTAAAAAAAAAAAAAAAAAAAAAAAGATGTAGTGATCTAGACATGTTCATTGAGTCACATGCTAATCTTGTTCATATTTTCTATACTCTTGTGGATTCTATACACACACACACTCCTTTAAATTTGCTTGTTCTGTTACTAAGAGAGATGTATTAAAATCTTCCACTATGATTTTGAATATAATTCTTTAGTTACTTCGATTTATGTTTTATATATTTTGACACTATATAATTAGACATAAGTATTTTATATCTTCATGGTGGATTAAAATGTTTACTATTATGAAGGATACATTTTATTTCTAATAATGCCTTTTATCTTAAAGTCTGTTTTCTCTGATATTAATATCATTACCTTTACATCCCCTTTAGTGTCTGCATTTTTTATATCTTTTTACTTATCAGTGTAAATATGATGCTTGTAAACAGCACAACATTGAGTTTGTCTTTTAATGAAGCATCTAGTTCTTTTACATTTAACATAATTACTGATATATTTGTGTTTAAGCCTACCATTTTATGAAGAGCTACCTATCTATCCTGTCTCTCAACTATTCATTTGAATTTTCTCATTGCATCTTGCCCTCTGTACTAACTTGGAGACTATATAGTATATACTATCTTTCAATAATTTTCAAAAGATTAGAACACTTACCATTCACTCATAGAAGTCTAATATTAGTCATAGATTCACTCTCTTCCCAGACAAGGCAAAGTCCTTAGAAAACCTTAACTCACTTAACACCTTTCTGATTTATATGATATTCTTGTTAGGTTCTTTATTTAATTCTCTCTATATTTAAAGCCAAGACATTTTGTTGTTGTTGTTGTTATTATTATTATTACTGCTTTATACTGTCAATATTCTTTTGTACTATCACCACTCCCATATTTACCACTTTCATTGTTTTTCTCTCCTTCCTACATCTTCAACCTTCTGAGGCTATTTTATATTTGTCTATAGAGCTCCCTTTAGTATTTCCTTTAGCTCAGGTTTAATAGTGACAAATTCTTTAATTTTTGTTTGTCTGAAAATGTCAATTTGAAAGGATATTTTCACTGGATATATAATTCTAGTTTGACAGTTATTTTCCATTAGCATTTTGAAAATTGTATTACATTGTTTTCTGGCTTATTTTTTATTATAAAGTCAGGTCTTGGAAAACCAGCTGCACACAGAATTACCATATGATAAACACAGAATCACCACATGACCCAGCATTTCCACTCCTAGTTATGTACTTACAGTATTGAAAACAGAGGTTCAAACAGACCTTGACACCAATGTTCACAGTAGCATAATTCCTAATAGCCAAAAGATGAAAGCAAGCTAGGTACCCATCAAAAGATGAAGGAAGAAACAAAATGTGGTATATACATACAATTAAATATTATTCAGCCATAAAAGCTAATCAAGTTCTGATACATGCTATATGAATGGATCTTGAAAATATTATGCTAAGTGAAATAAGCTAGTCACAAAAGGACAAATACACTATGATTCAATTTATAGGAAATATCTATAGTAGGCAAATTCATAAGATAGAAAGTAGAATATATGTTACCAGGGATAAGGGGAGGAGACAATGGAAAGTTCTTGTTCAATGATTACAGTTTCAGTTTGGGATGATGGAAAGGTCTAGAAACAGTGGTGATGCCTGTATAACATTGTGAATGTAATTACTGCCACTGAATTGTACACTTAAAAATGGTTAAAATGATAAATTATATGTTAGGTATAATTTACCACAATGAAAAAAAATCAGCCCTTAGACCAACTTTTGCACTTAATTGTGCTTTCTCCTAGCAGCTCTAAAATTTTCTTGTTTTCGGTTTTCAGCATTTATAACTTATACTTTCTTACCTATTCTCTATCCTTTTATCTCTCTAAGCTCTATTTTGAATATTTTCTTCAATTTCACTAATTTTTCAACTGTATCTAAGTTTTCTATGCTTCATTCTGCATATTTTGTAACCTATATTTTACTTCACAAATTCTTTCCATGATGAATCTTTCCACTGAGTTCTTAATTTCAGTTATATTTTCAAATTCTAGAATTTCTACCTGGTTCTTTTTAAATTTTAGTATACTGCCCTGGCTGGTGTGGCTCAATGGACTGAGTGTCAGCCTGTGAACTGAAGGGTCACCAGTTTGATTCCCACCCAGGACACATGTCTGGATTGCAGGCCAGGTCCCCAGTTGTGGCGTGTGAGAGGCAACCACACATTGATGTTTTTCTCCCTGTCTTCCCTACTCTCTAAAAATAAATAAACTCTTTAAAAATAAGTAAATTTTGATTGACACCATTTTCAATCTTTTACTTCCCTGAAAAATAGTAAGTGTAATCTGATAAATATAATATATAGCCTGGTAACTCCATTATATAAAGCTCCAATGTGTCTGTTGCTACTGTTTCCATTGCTTCTTTGTAATTCAAATATATATACATACATACATTTATACATGTATATACATACACACGTACACACACACATCCATGTTGTGTTGCCTCATCGTGCCAAATTATAGAAATAATTTGAGGCCTAGGGTACTATCACCTTCCTCAAGAGGGGATTTATAATTACTCCAAGTTCCTGGATGTACTAACAATCCAGGATCACCTCAAAAAAATCACAGAGAAATGATTTAAAGCTGGCAGTAGTCCCTAAAAATGTTTGTCTCCTCCTGGTTCTTTTATAATCCTTGGGGTCCCAACTTTGTTGGACAGAGTTCACCATGATCCGTGCATGGTGGGCTCTGGATTCTCACTGCTGCACCTCTGCTTACTCTAGGCCTAAAAACCATGGACCAGCCTCTTCACATCTGTCCCCAAGGGAAAAGCAACCCCAATATCTAGCTATTTCCCTAGGTTTCTACCTTCCTCCTGATCCTGGCCTGGAAGTTCTTTCTTATTTTGTTAACTTTGAGATGCTCTCATGCTTTTCTTTTTTGAAACTGCTTTTTTTTAAGTTCTTCTAGACAACTTAATTAAATTAATTAAACTTGTCCAATATATCAGTACTAGATGACCAATCTAGACCTAATGTTCAATATTCTGTGAGAATTCTGGTTTATGCAGAACTTAAGAAGATCCTCATGAGTAAAGTTATGACGACTTTTGGAGCAATACATATGGAGTTCAACGATAAATCCTCCCCAAAAACTCAATGTAAATTTTTCTGTGAAGAGTGTGTTATAGAAAAGACAAACTGCCTGTCACTTACTGTTGGCATCAAATGAATCAGAGCTACCTGGCCCACAAATCCACTGATTTCCAAGATAAGAGTGAGGATAAAAATTTTCTAGAAAATCTACTTAGGAAGACACTACTTTTTCTTTTTATTATCTCATTACTTTTGCAGATAGTCACATTTTATTTCCAAGCAGACATGCAGCAGCACATGTTTCATTTTATTATCAGCCACGAGAAAAGCATGTGGGAGAGCAAGACATAATGATTTTAAGAAAAGTCCTGAGGAACCTGCTGGTCAAGCAGAATAGCCATTTTTATCCCATGCTCTACCTCAGGGGCCTATCAGGGCTCTACATCAGCAACCCACAGCCCAGGTGTCAGATCCAGAACAAAGGCTGTTTTGGTATGGCCTGCAAGTGAAGAATGGTTTTTATATTTTTAAATGGTCACAAAAAAAAAATCAAAGAAGTATATGTAATAGAGATCACACATTGTCTATCTAGCCCTTCACTGATCCCTATTCTATATCATGTTGTCAAGACCTGTGGAGGGTCTAAGAATTTTACCCTACTTGCAAGCTAATCAGTTAGCCTGCTATAGTTTCATGGATGCTGGCAGAAAGACATGAGACTCCAGGGTCAGAAACAAAGGACTTTTTTACTCATAGCAATAGCAACTAGCAGAATATCAGCATTAGCAACAGTTCCTTAAGCCCCAGTTCCCACAAGGCAATGTGAGGAGAGCTGGGTAGGACCTACACACATTGTGGTTGTTTACAAGAGAGTTTGGAAAACCTGAGCTTAGGGAACCTGAGCCTTCTATAATGGGCGGTGAGCATAACTGCTCTTTGCTTCCAGGGAGATATCTCAATCTTCCAAGGCTGTTTGCTTTACAAACATTCAAGAAAAGATAGTCTGGAACAAAGGCAGTCAATTCTCTGCTTGCAAGACATGAGCAAACGCAAAAGACCCATGGACAACTGTCTTCCAATAAATCTAAACTTGCATGTACTGCTACCACCTTCCAACATGTTATAATAGCTGTATTATTCCAAAAGTTGATCTAAGCCAAGAAAGTGTTAAAGTCTTTTCAGTGTTCTCTTAAAGAGTACAGAATACAGTTATAGTGCCTCATAAATGTTTCTAAAGGCAGTTTAAAATCCTAACTTTAAAAAAACTATTTTTCATCTATTTGAAATTTCTGCTATTCAGAAGAGGTTTTTATAGGGTCCAGGCAAACTGATAACTTATTCCATATTCATCTTCTGATCATATTTTCTTTAGAGGAAGTAGAACATTATGCCATGTTCAATTCAACTTTTAATTCTACAGTTCAAATGTTTTTAAGTTATTCTAGTATTTAATGAGAAATATACATTCAGAGAACAAATTTAAACATTTCAAGGACATCTTTTAATGTATGATCCAATTGGTATTATAGTTTTATTTAATTTCTAGAAGTAGAGCCAGCTAAGCAGTTTTTTCACAGCCTTATAAACTTGATAGTATAAGTAAAAATTAAAAGTTGACAGTTTTTTTTAAACTCAGATGATAAAATTTTACAAGGCTATAATCTAAATATCATTTAGTTGAATATTTAAAAGCTGTTTTGATTGAAAACAATAAGCTTTGTGAAATTGGGAATCTGTTAGAAAATCCAGATGACGTTTAAACATCAGATATGAGTTAATTAGTAGAAATTCCTCAGTCCAATATGAAATCATCTTAACCCTGCAAAGCCAAAAGCGTAAGGTCCAGTCTGAACTGGACTGCTGCTGCTATTATACAGGCCTGAGGTGAAGAGCTCTGGAGAAAACAAGAGTGGTCGGGGGACAACGTGGAATCTCCTGTTTCCCATTAGGCGATATCTGGTGGCTTTGAGCTAGGAAGTCTACTGAACAAAAGCTAAAGATCAGATTTAATGTTATACCAGCTAATTTTACTCAATAAGTTGTAAACAGCTCTTAAAACACAGAAGAAACAAAAATATAAACTAAAAAAGTCTTGCGTGATTGGTTGCTCCCCACTATTCATAAATGTTAGTACTTAGACTTACCAAGGCTTTTTTTTTTTCTTTTTCTTGGACTTATCCAGGCTTTTAAAATTTGGGTTAAACAAGAAGTCACTTTAGCTGAGAAATAAGTATAAGATATGTTCACATGGATTATTTTTATATGTTCAAATACTAACTCATTGTGATGTCCTTAAGGGTTTTGATCATCTTTGTATACCTACATTTTAACTACTTTATTAAAATATCTATTGCAAGTTTTCTATGGCAAACAGACTATAGAAGAAGTCCACATAAGTCAATTTCATTTCATTTATTACAAGTCAAAATTTAACCACAGATAAATTAATATAAGAGATGCTGGAACGTCTGGCAGCTTTTGATATTGTTTCAGGTGAAGTGGGGACCTATAGTTTGAGGGACAGTTAGAGAGAAGGTAGTCTCTACCTTTCCAGAGAACATACTTTGTGTCTGGTAAAATAATGTTTTTTACGAATAACACTTTTGCAACCATTGACTGTTAGGTTGACTGAAGGAAGAAGGAAGTAGTAGTCATTTAAATGCCACACACTTTTGTTTTGATAACCGAAACTCATTAGACTCATCCTATTCAGCTAACCATAGTCCTTCCTTCTAGGAATCTTCTCAACAGGCTTCTCTGCCCTGCTCTCCCCTCTGCCGCCAAAAAAAAAAAGGCTGACCTATATGTGAACTAAATTTAGCTGTCTTTATGGACTTAGAAAGCAAATGGCAACACATGAAAGAGGCTTCTAAGCAATTTGAAAGTTATGTACAAGCCAAAAATCACAAAAATGATGAAAACTCGTGCACAAAATTTAAGTAAAATATTTGTAGCTCATAATAGACAAAAAGTTAATGAGTTTATAATGACTTTTACAAATCACTAAGAAAAATAATTCAATTAGCCAATAGAAAAATAGGTAAAGGATATTAAAATACAGTTGGCAGAAAAACAAATAGAAATTATGCTTAATTCAATTAAATAAGAATGGCAGACATAAGTACTCTGTCATTCTATTAGAATGGCAAACATAAGTACTCATACACAATGTTGACAAGTATTTAATGAAAATGTAAATTGATACAACTTTTGGGAGGGCAATTTTGAATATCTATCAAAATTAAAATGTTTGTAAACTCTGAACTATAATTCTACAGATAGGAATTTATCAAATGAATAACTCAAAAAATAAGATATATGTTCCAATGTATTTACTGATCCACTATTGGTAATAATAAAAACCTGGAGATGACTTAAATATCCACCAATTAGTATGACTGGTTTAATAAATGATTATGTACTCAATCAAGTCAATATTATTTAGCCTTGCAAAGAAATGCTTATATATGCTGTGAAAAGAATGGAATCATACTTGCTGTTAACTAAATGAAAAAATACCATGTGCATTATGATCTTTTTATATATATGGAGAAATATACTTTTTTTTTTAAGAAGCATACAAAAACTGTTACTTTGGCAGTCATTTAAGGCAGAACTTTAGTAAGAAAAATTAACAGAGACTTTGTTTTACACTTCATACCTTTTGCCTGATATAAAACTTTATTTAACATACATATTTATCAATGTTATATAATTATATTATATATCTGTTATATAGTTGATATATATCTATACTTATCTCTATATGTAATATATAAATATACCTCTATATATTTATACTATATAATTATAACATTTTATAACTATATCATTAATATGTATTATACATATGATATAAATAATACATTATAATAGTACATATTATATAATTACATTTATAATATACACTTAGATATACTTTATATGCTATAGTATCTACATTGAGATACATTTTTAAACCATTAAAAGGAAATGAATAGGTTTTTATTTTTTTTGGATGATATTTTAAAATTTCTTTTATAACAAAATATAGTAAGATAATATGCCAAGTTTGTTTTCCTCTCTCAAGAAACCTTTACCCAATATTTGAAGATATGGTAAAGAACCTTAAAAATAATACTATTCTTGATACAACCAGTTTGTCATCTGTGGTTTGTCATCTTCTATAGATGGTTTGTCATCATCTGTCTAAGGTCAAGAATATACCCTATGAACCAGCAACACCCTCCTAAATGCAGACCCCAGAGAAACTTATGCATGTCCTTGTGACATGTGCTGAAATGCTCACAGCAGCCATATTCACAACAGCAAAAATAAAAAAAAAACATGGAAACCAAAATATTCATTAACAGTGAAATGGCCACATCAATGGTGGTATGTCCATACAAGGTAGTACTATCATGTCGTGGAAGGAAATGTACTATAACACATACAATAACATGGATCAATGCACAAGCATATGCTGAAAAGAAGCAATATGTAAAAGAAACATGTAGTGTGAATCCACTTATATTATATTTAGGGGTATATACACAAAGTAAAACCAAGGAAATGACTATCACAAACCATCTCAGAGTGGGAGAAAAAGGCTGTCAGCTGGAGAGGCATATTGGGGGCCTCCTGGGGCCTGGATATGTTGTGTTTCATGACCTTGATGCTCATTTATACAGATGTTTACTTCATACTTTTTATCAAAATGTACATGTTTTAAACACTTTGCTGAATGTATTTTATGCATCAAAATAAAAACCACAAAAATAAAACACCCACTACCATTCTGCATCAAAAACATGGTTAACACAGACCAATCCTCTGATTTCAAAGGATTTGTTATGCGAGTCCCCAAGGCGTCATCCTTAGGCCTGCAGGATGAATGGTGAGATCTGACATTTATAGCTGCAAAGTCACGCACAGAGAGAGACGGAATATGGAACTGCGCCTTCACTGTCACAGGAACTGGCATCAGTACTGAGAGCTGCTTCCGTAGTTAGATGAGAAGACAGAACTTCAACACTTTTTTCATTATTAGATATTCAATATTCATTCCTAAACCAGATATAAGCCATTCCTTTTCAAGAATATTACATTTCCTAATTAATTTACTTTATAAACTGCAAATTGTCTTGAACAATATTAATATATCTTTCCTGTCATTGTTGCTCGTGTTCACGTAGCCTGCACAGAGAGAGTCTGAGAGCTGAACAGAAGCACATGAAGCATGTCAGGAGGTTTAAATCATCTAGTTAAAAGCCAAATCTCTTCTCAACTCATGCTCCACATCCAAAAATATGGTGGTGGCAATGGTGGAGAGGAGAAACAGCTTTGAATTGCTATGGTAAACACATGTACACAAACTCACACACTGCAAGGGAAAACCCCTTTAAGTGTAAGCTACATACTAATTTTCACGAAATATCTGTAGGTTCATTTTTAGTTCCATATTCAACATAATTACCATTTTAATGCTAGTAATAGAATGTTTTATAACTTTTTAAAATTCAGATTTCTACCCACTGGCAGGACTCATCATCATAGGGAACTCCAGAACTCCATGGATTCTGGTTGTCCACATTAACTGCCCAGTCAAAAAATATATTTCCCAACCTGCTACACATAGTCAAATGCCTAAATTTTGGCCAATAAGATGCAAGGATTGTGTACCTATGGTTTTAAGTTGTTTCTTTTCTACCCTCCAGTTCCCTCTTCTGACTGACTGGAACATAGCAAGAAATGAAGCAGCTGTCTCTGACCCAGAAGTGAGAGTCTCCTGGTGAGAATGGCAGAGCTGCCTGCCAGCTTGAGTCATATCATTTCTGGATTGTTATCTGAGTAAAAGATAGTGTCTCTATTATTTAAGCATTGAAATTAGAGGATACTGTTAAACTAGGTTTTTTTAAAATGTTTTATTGATTATGCTATTACAGTTGTCCCATTTCCGCCCTTTATTCCCCTGTGCCCTGCATACCTCTTCCCACCCACATTGCCCACTTTAGTTCATATCCATGTGTCATACATATAAGTTCTTTGGCTTCTACATTTCCTATACTATTCTTACCCTCTCCCTATATTCTACCTACCATTTATGCTACTTATTCTCTTTATCTTTTCCCTCACTCTCCCCCTCCCACTCCCCTCCTGATAACCCTCCATGTGATCTCCATTTCTGTGATTCTGTTCCTGTTCTAGTTGTTTGCTTTTGTTTTTGTTTTAGCTGTGGTTGTTAATAACTGTGTTTGCTGTCATTTTACTGTTCATATTTTTTATCTTCTTTTTCTTAGAAAAGTCCCTTTAACATTTCATATAATAAGGGCTTGGTGGTGATGAACTCCTTTAACTTGACCTTATCTGAGAAGCACTTTATCTGCCCTTCCATTCTAAATGAAAGCTTTGCTGGATAGAGCAATCTCGGATGTAGGTCCTTGCTTTTCATGAGTAGGAATACTTCTCTCTACTCCCTTCTTGCCTGTAAGGTCTCTTCTGAGAAATCAGCTGACAGTCTGATGGGAACTCCTTTGTAGGTAATTGTCTCCTTTTCTCTTGCGGCTTCTAAGATTCTCTCCTTATTTTTCATCTTGGGTAATGTAATTATGATGTGCCTTGGTGTGTTCCTCCATGGGTTCAACTTCTTTGGGACTCTCAGAGCTTCTTGGACTTCCTGGAAGTCTATTTCCTTTGCCAGATTGGGGAAGTTCAAATTCATTATTTGTTCAAATAAGTTTTCAATTTCTTGGTCTTCCCCTTCTCCTTCTGGCACCCCTATAATTCAGATGTTGGAATGTTTAAAGATGTCCTGGAGGTTCCTAAGCTTCTCCTCATTTTTAAAAATTCTTGTTTCTTCATTCTTTTCTGGTTGGATGTTTCTTTGTTCCTTCTGGTCCACATTGTTGATTTGAGTCCCAGTTTCCTTCCCATCACTATTGGTTCCCTGTACATTTTCCTTTATTTCACTTAGTGTAGCCTTCAGTTTTCATCTTTCATCTAATTTGCAACCATATTCAACTGATTCTGTGAGCATCCTGATTACCAGTGTTTTGAACTGTGCATCTGCTAGGTTGGCTATCTCTTCATCGCTTAGTTGTATTTTTTCTGGAGCTTTGATCTGTTCTTTCATTAGGGCCATATTTTTTTGTCTTGGCGTACCTGCTACATACAAGGGGTGGAGCATTAGGTGTTCACCAGGGCAGGGCAACCTACATTGCTGCTTTCTGATGCTATATGTGGGTAAGGGGTTTAGAGGGAACAATGGTGTTTGCTCCACTGTCTGCCGGATTTCAGTCACTCTTCCCACTACCCATGAGCAAAGTGGGCCCTTCTGGTGCTGATTCCCAGGTGGGTGAGTTTGTTTATGTTGTAGGACCCTGTGGGTCTCTCCTGTGAGGCTGGGAGTTTCTCTTGCTGCCACCTCAACACCCACAGGTATCTTCAATGGGTGGTTTGAGGCTTTATTTCCCTGATTGGAGCCCTGGGTTGCTCAATCTGTCTCGCTCCCCAGTTGTTCCTCCCAGTTTATCTGCGGGTGAATGTGGGACTGCCCGCTCCACCAGCCACTGCCTCGTTGGGTCTGCCAGCTGCTGCCTTGCTGGCCAGCTGCAGCTTTGCCTGCCCTAGTCCTCCACCGCCACTTTGCTGCAAGTCCTCTCTGCCCAGCTGCCCATCTCCACTCCTCCTACTGGTCTGGATGGATGTTCCCTCTTCAAGTCCTCGGTTGTTGGACTTCCACACAGTTTGGTTTTCTGTCAGTTCTGGTTGTTTTTTGTTTATAAATTGTTGTCTGACCTTTTGGTTGTGCGAGGAGGCACAGTGTGTCTACCTATGCCTCTATCTTGGCTAGAAAAAACTAGGTTTTAATATAAAAGCTTAAATATTCGGTTAAATTATTTGAGAAAAATTGTTAAATTATTGCCTCATACCAAAGCAAAAATAAGTGTTATAAGAAGATTAAAAATAAAACCTTATACTATTAGTTTTATGTACATGACTTTGCAATGGCAAAGGTGCCTAAGCATTATAAAACAGTAAAAATCACAAAGAAAGAGGTTGAAATGGTTGATAGAAAAAGATTTTTTAAATAATTGAATGCCAATACTATGATGAAAAAAGCCACAATGGAACTGATAAAATGAAGTGAACCAATTTAGTTTATAGTTTAAGTCTGTGAGAGATACAAAACTCAATATGGTAAGTAAAAGACAGCAGAAAAATTGCAAAGAACATTGTATTAATACGGATCCTTGGCTACAAGCCATAGGAACCAACTCTGACTAATTCAGAGTAAATTACTGGGAGAATATGGGAAAGCTGAAAGAAGAACTGGGTGCAAGAAGAACAACAGAAGTGGTTCCAGAGGGTGCTGGCAGCAGGAACTACTTATTGGGTTGGCCAAAAAGTTCATTTAGTTTTTCCATATAATGGCTCAGCTGCACTGCTTAGTTGTCTTTAACTTCATTCAAAACAATTTTGTTAGATTGTATTGTGACAGCTGTCATGTAGTGTGTTTAAAAAACAACATCACAGTCAGGGCACATGCCTGGGATGCAGGCCATGGCCCCCAGCAACTGCACATTGATGTGTGTGTCTCTCTCTCTCTCTCTCTCCCCCCCCTCCCTCCCTGCCCTCTCTAAAAATAAATAAATAAAATTTAAAAAAACCCATCAATATTGGTGAACTTTTGTGCAGCCATTTGAATATTGAAGATGGAAGAAGATACATAATATTTTTGATGTATTATGCTTTATAATTTCATGAAAGGTAAAAACTCAACTGAAATGCAAAGTTTTGTACAGTGTATGGAGAAGGTGCTATGACTGAGTAAACATGTCAAAGTGGTCTGTGAAGTTTCTTGGTACTATTGACATTTTGGCTAAATAATTTTTGCTGTAGGGCTGTCCAATGCATTGGAAGATGTTTAGCAGCACCCTGGTCTCCACCCACAGAAGACAATAGCAAGAGATAGCTGACATACTCAAAATACCCAAATCAATAAAGTTATTTGTGAAAATGAAAAATGTGTCTTTTACTTTGTGGAAAAAATATAATGGACTTTCTGGCCAACCCAATACTTTCCAGTTTTCCTTGAGTGCTGCCACTAGAATAAATGGACAGTTCCTTAGAAACAGACTGAGATGGAGGATGTCTTAGGTTTGCTGGGGAGTGCTCTCAGGAGAAACACCCATAAGGAAATTAAGAAGGAAGGATTGTGCAGAGGGAGAACCAGACTCACAAAGAAGATGCAGCTGAAGCCTCACTTAATCCTACAGGTGCTTTAGGGAGTAGTCCCAAATAGAGGCTTATGCCTCTGTATTGTCCCTTTAGTCAGTTGCATTGGGCTGCCCCAGGCAAGGCAATTCTCTAGTGAGAGAGGTGGTAATATATGAGAAGATAACAGTCCTAGCAACTGGACTTACTTTCTTACTTTGCATCGCACCACTCAAAATTCACAACTCTTCAGAGAGCGAGAGTGGCACACTGGTCATGTGTTCACAATTGGGCTGGAACAGGCAAGGTCTTCTAATACTTCCAAAACTGTACAAAGAGGTCATTCACACACCCCACCAAGAATCAAACCAAACTGAACCAAACCCAAACCTAATTGCATGCTATTACCAAACAAAGTACAACCGAAACCAGAATTCCAGGATGCAGCAAATATCTACTACAGCTATCAACAAGCAATTCATAAACAACACATAAAAGATTAATAAACTTTAAAAAGTTCACTTTCACTAAAAAGTTCCCTGAAAATTAAACATCTTTTGCCAATCAGATTGACAAAGATAAAGGGTCCTTCTCAGAATTTGTAAGGATAGCGTAAGACAGGTACTCAAATACAATGCTGATACAACAAAAAACTGATAACCTTTCTGAAAATTTTGAAATGTGTGACAAAACTTTTAAAAATACCCATACCCTGTGGTTTCACGTCTAGGAATCAACCCTAAGGAAATAATCGATCATGAAGAAAGATATATGCACAAAGATATCCAATGCAGCACTACTTGCTACAATTATAAAGGAAAGAAATGAACAAAACATTTAAAGATAGGGGGTAGGGGGCTGGGGAAAAAAGTGAAGGGATTAAGCAAAAAAAAAAAAGAGGAAAACCTCATACACACAGATATCAGCACGGTGATTATCAGAGGGAAAGAGGGGTGGGGGAGGTAGAAGAGGGTAAAGGAGGATAAATGGTGATGGGAGGAGACTTGACTTGGGGTGAACACACAATATATAGACTACGTAATATAGAATTGTACACTTGACAGGTATATATAATTTTATTAACCAATGTCACCCCAATAAATTCAATAAAAATAAAAAATAGATAAGATTCAGTAAATTATGATAAATACAAATGATGCAATATTACGACACCCTTAGGAATCATGTAGTTTCAAGACATTTATATACACAGAAAGATGTTTGTTATTGGTAAATTTTAAAAATTATAAAATAAAACATATAATAAATAATTTTGTACTGTCATAAACTAAAAAGTTAATGTTATTTTAGGGTGATGGTATTATAAGTATTATTTCCCTTGAGTTTTCCTATGATTTTTCTATTACACATGTATTACATTTATAATGAGAAAAATATTACATCAAATTAATTAATCACTTATAAATATATTTTTTTATTTCTATTCTAGAATTTTATTTCTTTAGAAATTGGCTAAAATAGAGTTGGACTTCTAGTTCAAATTTCTGTAAAAAAACAAACAAGTGTTTTGGCTAAATAGAAGAGTTGATAGCAGGGGCCAGAGTCTGAGTCAGATGTGGTAGCCCAGTTTTAAGTAAAAACAATTACTTGCACTATAAAAAAATCTGTCTTTACCTTTATAATTATCAGTTGTTGTTGTTATTTTTTTTAACTGGAATATTGAACCTAATCGTTTTGGCCCACATTTAAAGGAAGAATAAAATTACTTGGAAAGAGCCCAAAGGAAAGTAATAAAAATAATTACATACTTAGAAAGTGGGTTGTATAATGACATGCAAGAGGAAATCATTTAGAAAATAAAACCAAAAATAACCTTACATTTTACAGGTTACCATAACCTCTCAAGAATAGAACAAAAAACAAAAAAAATTGGTTAGAGAAATAATTTTGTTTAGCCATTAGAAAGAACATCTTGTTCTTTAAGTATATTGCATGTCTTTAAGTGTAATACTATGGCTGTAACAACTTGTAACCATTAGAATGTTAAAGAAAAAAATGCTTTGTTTTTCTTTAAGTGTCAGCAGAATAATTATTCTTTAGAATAGGGATTTACCACATAATCCTTTAGGATCACACCCATGTTTATGGCTTTTTGAATTTCAGGCATCTTAATTATAAGACAACTTCTCAATTATACAATACTTACAGCTTTTCAAAGGTGAAAACATGGAGAAAAGTTTTCTGGTGGCAATAGATAAACATGCGCCCTGGCTGGCGTAGCTCAATGGATTGAGCGCAGGCTGCGAATCAAAGCATCACAGGTTCGATTCCCAGTCAGGGCACATGCCTGGGTTGCAGGTCACGGCTCCCAGCAACCGCATATTGATGTTTTTCTCTCTCTCTCTCTCTTTCTCCCTCCCTTCCATCTCTAAAAATGAATAAATAAAATCTTTAAAAAAAATAGGTAAACATGGTTCGCCTCCTCACACAACCATATCAAAGTTACAACTAAATTATAGAACAACCATCAATCAGAACTGTCAGAAACAGAGTTGAATGGAAGCCCAACAACTACAGAATTAAAGAAATCACATCCATCCAGACTGGTGGAGAGGCAGAGTTTTTATTCATGTGTGGTGGACAAAAATTCGGGAGGCATATCTCGGGAGCAGGAGTTTACACCAGGGTTCCAGTGCTAGGAAGGTAAGCCCTCAGGACTTCTGGCTGCAAAAACCAACAGGGATTGAGTCGGTGGAAGAAACTTCTGGAGTCCCAAGCAGTTCCTCTTAAAATCCCACACATGGATTTAGACTCACTCCCTCTGAGCTCCAGGACTGGGGTAGCAGCTGAGAGTCACCAGTGTTATATAGGAACTAAAGTGTCTGGCAACCAAGTGAGAATTGGGAACAGCTTTCTCCCAGACATTAAAGTGAGCACAGGCCACTGTCCCTTTTCTGAACCTTTTCCTAAAAAGCCACAGACGGGTCCCATTATCTGAGACTCCATCACCTGGCTAACACTGTTTGCCCCACCCTGCAGATCCCCTGAGGTTCAGTCCCATCCAACTTACAGCTGTTAACAATGGCTTTTCCAGTAGAATGGCTACTATTGGCTCATGCTTCACAACTTCCTAAATCCTTTCAAACAAGCAATAGCTGGCCTCAGTGAGCACTCAGCCCCCATACCCCTTGCTAAGTGGCCCTAGGCCAAGCACTAGCAGCAGCCAGCCTAGATTCACAGCTTAGCTTTGCCTGAGAATCTCCAAGCCCAGCACAAGTAGCAGCCATCTCAGATTGCTTTAATACTCAGGCAGGGTGGCCCTGGGCAACACACAGGTGGTGGTTGACCTTGGCCTGCACCACCCAGGAAACCCCAAGGCCAATGCACCCAGTGGACAGCTACAGACCACTTTGGGCCACCTCCACCCTGCCCCTACACAGCTGATCCTCCACAAAGGGTGGAGGTTGATGGTCAGTGGTCACAGCCAGTCCTTGCAGCTGACTGGGTAAATCCCTCCCGTTGACCTGCCAAGAGCAACCAAGGCTCAACTACAAAAGGAGGATGTACTCAGCCCACACAAAGGGCGTACCTCAAGTACCCAGCCTGGGTGATAGGGGAGGCCATGCCACTGGACCCTACAGAACACCTACTACATTAGGTTATGCTACCAAGACAGGGAGTCATAGCAGCTGTACCTGATACACAGAAACAAACACAGGGAGGCTGCCAAAATGAGGAGACAAAGAAAATGCCCCAAATGAAAGAACAGATCAAAACTCCAGAAAAAGAATAAAACAAAGTGGAGATATGCAATCTATCAGATGCAGAGTTCAAAACACCAGTTATAACCATGCTCAGTGAGCCCTGACTGGTGTGGCTCAGTGGACTGAGCGTTGGTCTGTGAACTGAAAGGTTGCGAGTTCAATTTCCAGTCAGGGCACATGCCTGGGTTGTGGGCCAGGTCCTTGGGTAGGGGCATGAGAGGCAACCAGTAGGTGTTTTCTCACACACTGATGTTTCTCTCCCTCTCTTTCTCTCTCCCCACCTTAGAAATAAATAAAAATTAAAAATAAAAAAGAAAAAAATTTAAAAAAAAGAGAGAACTTCAACAGCATGAAAAAGATCCAGTCAGAAATGAAGGATACACTAATTGAAATGAAGGGCAATTTACAGGAAAACAGCAGTACAGTGAATGAAGCTGAGAATGAAATCAATGATTTGGAACATAAGGAAGCAAAAAACAACTAATCAAAACAAGTGAAAGGAATCCAATAAAATGAGGATAGTGAAGCAGCCTCTGGGACAACTTCAAGCATTCCAACATTCACATCATAGGGGTTCCAGAAGGAGAAGAGAAAGAGCAAGAAATTGGACATCTATTGGAAAAAATAATGAAAGAAAACTTCCCTAATTTGGTGAAGGAAATAGACATGCAAGTTCAGGAAGCACAGAGACTCCCAAACCAGATGGATGCAAAGAGCCCCACTCCAGGATACGTCATAATTAAAATGCCAAAGGTTAAAGATAAAGAGAGAATTTAAAAAAAAAAACATTTTGTTTATTTATTTTTAGAGACAGGGGAAGGGAAGGAAAAAGAGAGGGAGAGAAACATTAATGTGTAGTTGCCTCTCACATGCCCCTACTGGGGACCTGGCCAGTAACCCACACATGTGCACTGACTGGGAATTGAACCATCAACCCTTTGGTTCACAGACTGGGGCTCAGTCCACTAAGCCACACCAGCAAGGGGAAGGTAGAGAGTGAATCTTAAAAGCAGCAAAAGTAGTTAGTTACCTACAGGGGAGTTCTCATAAGACTGTCAGCTGATTTCCCAAAGGAAACTTAGCAGACTAGAAGGGATTGGCAAAAAATATTCAAAGTCATGGCCCTGGCTGGTGTGGCTTAGTGGATTGAATGCTGGCCTGCAAACAGAAAGATCACCAGTTCAATTCCCAATCAGGGCACATGCCTGGGTTGAAGGCTAGGTCCCCGGTTGGGGGCTTGGGAGAGGCAACCAATGAACGTTTCTCTCTTGCACATTGATCTTTCTCTTCCTGACTTTTTCCCTCCCTCCCTCTCTCTAAATAAGTAAACAAAATCTAAAAAAAAAGAGAGAAACATTCAAAGTCATGAAAAGCAGGGAGGGCCCTATAGCCAAGACTGCTCAAACCAGCAAAGCTATTATTTAGAATTAAAGGGCAGATAAAGACCTTCCCAGACAAGAAAAAACTAAATGACTTCATCTTCACCAGACCATTATTATATGAAATGTAAAAGGGACTTATTTAAAAAAAAGAAAATCAAAACTATGAACAGTAAAATGTAAATAAATACGTATCTATCAACAACTGAATCTAAAAAACAAACTAAGCAAACAAGAATAGAGATAGAACCATGGATACAGAGAGCGTTTTGATGGTTGCCAGATGGGAGGGGAGTGTGGGAAATGGGTGAAGTGGTGAGGGGATTAAGAAGTACAAATAAGCCCTGGCTGGTGTAGCTCAATGGACTGAGTACAGGCTGTGAACCAAAGGGTCACCGGTTTGATTCCCAGTCAAGGCACATGCCTGGGTTGCAGGCCAGGTCCCAGTGGGGGCCATCTGAGAGGCAACCACACATTGATGTTTCTCTCCCTCTCTTTCTCCCCTCCTTCCCCTCTCTCTAAAAATAAATAAATAAAACCTTAAAAAAATAAGTACTAATAAGTAGTTACAGAATAGCCATGGGGATGTAAAATGCAGTATAGGAAATGGAATAGCCAAAAAACTTACATGCATGACCCATGGACATAAACAATGGTGCGGGGATTGCCTGAGGGAGTGGGGGATGCTGGGTGGATTGGGACAAATGCAACAGCATAATCAATAAAATATAATTAAAACAAAGAAAGCAAAAATATGATTTCATCATTAAGAAATGTAATAGAGAATAAAAATTAGGGATTTTTCATTAATAGTCAGGAAAATATAGGTATACAATTTAGTTATGGGATACACTACAATATTTGAGTCCATAAAGGTGGTAATTACACTAATTATTAAGGTATGTGTTTTTTGTAAGTGTTGGCATGTGCTTTAAACCTCTATTTTTTAGAAAGTAAAATGTACTATAGTGAATGCAGACAAAACATTCCTATAGAATATTTTAACATATAAAATACATTTAGTATGTAATGGTTTTAGTAACAAATCACTGAAGAGTAGAGTAGAAGAAAACAATGAATTTAAGGTGAAGAAAGAAATCCTCAGTCTAGGCTGTTGCTCCGTCTACCAAAAACATGGTAGCATAATGATATTAATCACTTAACAACTACTTTAAAAATCCAGAATATCTACCCTGGCTGAGATTTTGGATAGAGCTCAGTTGGATAGAGCATTGTGGCAATACACCAAAGTTGTGGGTTTGATCCCCGGTCAAGGCACATACAAGAAGCAACTGACGAATGCATATATAAGTGGAGCAACAAACCTACAGTTTTTTTTTCTCTCTGTCTCTAAAATCAATCAATAAAAAATTTTTAAAAATCCCAAATCTCTAACAGAAAAAAAATAGCTTACCTCGTACTAAAAAATTCACTCAAATGCCTCTCAAAAACAAAACAAAAAGCAAAATTTAAAAAACAGGACAGTCACAAAAAAGATACAATTTTAAAGGTTTATCTTAGAACTATTTCTTATTTTGAATAAAATATTAAAAGTTTTAAACACTTACTTAATGTTTACTTACATTAGGGCTTACTGTTTTTTCAGGCACTCCTCTAAGCACCGTAAGGGTAGTAATTCACGTAATCCTCAGAACCCTATGAGTTCCACCATTATTATCACTATCTTTCAGGAGAGGAAGCTGAGACATAGAGGCCACATTAGCCTAAGTTCACTTGACCATTAACTAGTAGAACTAAGGTTCAAATCCAGGCAGTCTGGCTATGGATACCATGACTGTAACTATCAAACTACTTTGTAGAAGTATTTACTTTATATATTAACAATTTTCAAGTCTGCAAATGTTCACACCCTGCAGAGTCAGAACTATAAAAGTAAATCAGTGGAGATGGAAGGTAACCTTTCCGACATAAAATCTGAGTGGGAGAGATCTTGACTAGCTTCATGACATACATTCAGGTAGAAGTGAGGAATGAGAAGACAGAGATTCCGTTTATTTTCACTGCGTCTGTCCTGAACTACTGCTTGGATAAGATTTAAACTCAATACAACCTTGGGCTGTCTTCTTTGAAAGACATAATTCACAAATATGAACTTAAGTATTACAGAAAAATTCAGATTTTGTTAAATTCTATGACCAACTTAAAAATGTTTATAATATTTTTAATTAAAGAAGAATGTAGTTGGGATTTAGGTAAGAAAACGAAATTATCAAGGACACATGGATAAAAACTAGGGAGAGGGTGGTAATGGGAGGGAAATTGGGAGGGAGGGGTGGGTGGGCTAGATTGGGAGTAAAGGGGAGAAAACTGTACTTGAACAATGATTAAAATAAAATAAAAAAAACAAAATTATGACACAGCATAAACAAGTTTCTCTTGATAACTTTTTTTCCATGATAGGATAATCACTTTATTTCTTAATGGAAATACCATTGACCTAATCTGTATGTTAGTAAAAATGGAAAAGCATAAGCAGGCAAAATGTAAGCATAGTGCATTAAACTCATTATAAAAAAAAGAGATGGTGTTAAAGGATTTACATGGTTTTCATATGTTCTAATGCAACAGATTGAAAAGTTGTAGGTCTGATGTATTTGTGAAATTAAAGTCCCTTCTAGTTACAAAATTCTAAATACATTTAATACATAGTACTAAGTACACTGAAACATATATTGCCAAAGACTGACTTTTTAGCAAAAAAGGAAAATGGCAAAATGACCTAGGTACTTCACCACAGCGTCAATGAAGTCTCTTCGCCTCAAGGTCAGTCTCTAAACTGATACATTGTGAAACTAGTAACCAAACGTTTGCTGACAGAACTAAAAGGAGACCTCTCCTGAGTGTTTCTGTGAGTTTCACAAGTATATTTGGATTTTATCTCCTGGAACCCTTGCTCTCCCTCCCAGTGCCCTCCTATCATATTGGCTAATACACGTTATCAATTCAATACGATACATTCATCTGGTATCTTTTTCCATCTCTTGGTCCAATTTAACACAGCTAACCCTACTTCGAAATGCTTTCATCTGGTTGTGTTCCCATCCCTCAGGCCATTCCTTTTATGTAGTCATTAAACATTGGAATTACAAAACACTGGGCCCTAGGCTTTCTTTAGAACTGTATACCTATACAGCTTAATATGGTAGCCACTAGCCTATAGGGCTATTTAATAAACTTAAAATGATAAAATTAATTAAACTAAAAATTCATTTTCTTCATTGCACTAAGCATTTCAGGTGGCTCCTGGTTATCACATAGGACGAGGTGGTGACAGAACATTTCCATCATCGTATAAAGTTCTACTGTAGCCCGCTGCTCTGTACCATCCCCGAGCGGTTGTCTGGAAGAAAAAAGGAGTTCTATGGAAAGTAACCTCACAGGCACCTGATTGTGGCTCAGTGGATTGAGCACCAGTGAGGCAGGTGCTCAATGAATGCCTAACGGGGCAGGTGGTGGTAGGTAGTCACTGCCCCAGGCAGATAACTTTTTAGTAAAAGGTTTATCTTTGCCTAAAGCAAGCGCTGTCCACGGTTTCGGTGGATCTAGGTTACCACACCTTTGAAATACTCCACCCTCAAGAGAGCAAGCAATAATCTTGTTAACTAACCTGTTATCAGTCCTGCCTTACTTTCTCCCACCTACAGTTCCTGTTCCTTACGTACCAGTAATTCAAATGCATTAAAGAAGCTGCAAACTGTCATTCTGTGGAGTATTTGAGATCTTGCTCTCTGGCATATGTCATCGGTCTGGCTCCTAAACAAACTCATAAAAAAATTCTCTACAGGTTCGGACTTTGCTTATGTCCATACATCCATGGTGTCAGTTATCATCTATTGCAGAAGGCCTCCACATCTGTACTCTCTTATACAAACTTCTCCTCTGAACACAAAACCCATGTAGCCAAAACTTTCTTTACTTTTCCACTTGATATCTCAAGGGTGCCTCAGCCTAATATGCCCAGGAACAAAATTCACTTACCTACACACCTAGTTTTAGAATGTTCTCTTTCTCATTCATGTCACCACCATCTAACCCCAGGTAGATTACAAAACTCATTTATCCCTTATTCTTTCTCATTCCTTCAATCCAGCTCCAAGTTCTTTGAGTTATCTCTCAAATTTTTCTCTTTCTCATTCCTTCAATCCAGCTCCAAGTTCTTTGAGTTATCTCTCAAATTTTTCTCCTTCCTCATCTCCCCACCTCTACAATCCAAACTCTTACAGCTTGATTAGTGGAGAAAACACCCTGGACTCAAATCTTGGTTTTGGCTGAATGACTTTAGATAAATTACTCAACATATTTTTCTTAACCAAGTTTTTCATCTGTAAAATGGGAGAAATAACATGACTTTCTTCATAGTGTCCTAAAAATAAAATAAAATTATGAATGTAGAGTTTAGCACAGTATCTGGACCATTAAGTTGTCTATAAATGTTAGTTTCTATTGTTATTATCATCTCACGCTTAGATTACTGAAATTGTATCCTGTCTTTTCACACTTGCTCTTGCTCCTCCACAATCTTCTCCCCACAAGAGACTTTTAAAAAATATAAATATAATCACATGCCTCTCTATCTCCCTGGAAACCAATTGATGGTTTTATAGGGCTTTTAGAATAGACAGGCAACTGATTGTGGCTCAGTGGATTGAGCACCAGACTGAAGTGAAAGGTTGCTAGTTTGATCCCCAGTCAGGGTACATGCCTGGGTTGTACGCCAGGCCCCTAGTTGAGGGCGTGTGAGAGGCAACCCATTGATGTTGCTCTCACACATTGATGTTTCTTTCCCCTTCTTTCTTTCTTCCTCCCCCTCTCTCTATGAATAAATAATTTTTTTTTTAAAAGAATAGGCAGACTCATTCATTTCTTATCTAATCACTATGCTTTAACCAAACTGGCTAAGCTCCTTAGACAGGTCACGTTCACTCCAAGAGAGCTTTTGCCCATAACGTTTCCCTTTCTTTGAAAACCGCCTCCAAGTTATAGTTTAATCCTAATCAACCTTCAGACTTCAGCTAAAAAGTCACTTCCTCCCTAAGCCTGGTTCCTCTATTTTACAGTCTCATAGTACCATGTTCCACTCTGTCCTACAACTTCTCAGTTTCCACTTACACATTTTTATACATGACTACTATTTATTATTACTATACATTTATTTATTTTCTCCAACCGACATCTCCTGAAATTCCTCCCACCCAAGGTTGCTCCATTCACCATTTCCTTATCTAAGAAAACAGCAGTATCATTTTTCTAGTTGTTCAGGCCAAAACTCTCTGATTCTAACTCACTTCACATCCATCAGAAAATTCTATTGCCTCCTCAGAATTCAACCACTTTCCAAACATTTCAACTGCCCATCATGGTCAAAGCCACGCCATCACTTCCTGAATTTTTGTATTAGCTCCTAACAATCTTGTTTCCTTCTTTGTCTGCCACCACTTACCCACTTGTAAATTTATAACAAGGCAGCTAGACTGATCATTTAAATATATGTCAAATCATGTCATTGCTCTACTCAGACCCTCCAGTAACTTGTCATCTACTAGGGACAGAATGGTGTCCCCCTACCCAATCTGTATGTCAAAGTCCTAAACTATGTCTTCATAAACACTATGAAGATAGTGTTTTAAAGAGGTTTTTAAGGATAGTGTTTTGCTGTGTATAATGCATACCCACGTTTTTGGCCCAACTTTTCAAGAAAAAAACCTTTCATTTTAGTTTTTAATTCAAATTTTTATTTATTTATATTTAGATACAGTTTTTTATATTATAAAGGACTTTTAGCATTTATTTTTCAATGTATTATGGTCAAAGAAATGTATTTGTCTTGTATTATGGTACAAGAAATTTTATGTAACAAATAACTACAAAACACAAGAACAGATTCAAGGTACTTCAGGTACTACTCATGGTATAAAGCACATCCTTCTTTTTCCCTTAAAAATGTGGGCAAAAAGGGTGCATTATACATGACAAACTATGGTATCAAGATTTAATGAAGTCATAGGTGCAAAGCCCTGATCAGATAGAACAGGTGCCCTTATAAGAAGAAACACTTGAGTTCTGTCTTAAGTATGTGACCACACAATGAGGGGACACTCTGCAACCTGTCACCAAAACTTGACCATACTGGCACCCTGATCTCACTTTCCAGCCTCCAGAACTGTAAGAAAATAAATTTCTTTTTCAGTCACCCAGTCTTACGATATTTTGTTAGGGCAGCCCAAGTTGACTAATATACTGTTCCACTCAGAGTAAAAGTCGAAGTCCTTCCAATAGCCTAAGTCCTACATGATTTGGTCTTTCATACCCCCAATCAGTAAGCTCTCTGACCTAATCACCTTTGATTTCCCCATCCCTTAAACAGCTTCAGCCACACTGGCCTAAAAGAAATTTCCATGAACTATGAACATGTCAGACATGCTGTCACCTTTTTGTTTTTCTTCTGCTTGGAATATTCTTTTCCAAATATTTGCAGCACCCACTTCCTCACTCAAATGTCACCTTCTCAGTGGGGCCATCCTACGAAAAATTTTACCACCTCCATCTCATATACCTCTCCTAGTCCCTTTTCCTTAGCACTCCAAGCATGCTCTATATTTCTAGGTATTTTTATCTTCCTACAGCATGCTAAATACTTTATCTATTCATTATTTATTGCCCCCCTCACTCTCTCCCTAGACAATGAACTCCATGAGAGAAGACACTGTCTGTTTTGCTCACTGTTATATGCCCAGAACACAGAGCACCTCATAGTAGACGCTTACCCTTTGTGCAGTTCAATGAATGTTGAACTCCAGTAGCTATCTAATTAGCTTTGGAACTAAGAGGTACCACACAGATCAGCTACCAAGACAGAAATCCCCTAGTAGAAACAGCATTTCCTAAAGGACCACTTGATTTTTCTGGCCTCTTCTGGTTTTTTGCTAATATTACTAGTGTGCAAGAAGGTATTTATAAAGTGTGCCTACATGATCCAAGAGCGGTTCTTTCCTCTCTCCATCTCTACAACAGATAATAAAATGAGATGAAAAGTTGTGCAAGTCAAGTAAGATAATGGTTACGACAATTTTTTGGGAACTACCTGGTTGCAGTTTTAACAGTACTGTATTTCCAAACAGCTCTGCAAACTGCAGTTCTTCAACGGTTCAGCAAAGGACCGTGTTTATCCCCACAAATAAAATATATAAATACAAATACAGGCAAGTGATCTAAGAAGCCATTCATTATCTGTTTTCATGTAGGGGTGTGGGTAGAATTTAGGTTAAAAATGGATTCTGCTAAGCACGCTGTAAAATAATGATCTCCTATATTTTACATTGGAAAAAACTGACCTGCAGAGGAGTACCTTTCTATTTTAATTAAAACAGGAATTATTCACAACCTACACCATATTGCAAGTTCCAGGTTACTGCTCTCACATTCATTTCTGAGCTTCCCAGCATTTTTAGAAATGCCTCAAGTTAAAAATCGTCATGAAACAATAAGGTATCACAACTAAACTCCCTGCTCACCTTCAAACACCACAGCTTTTAAAATAAAGGTGTCATCGAAGTGTGGACACACCCACTGTATCACGACTGGGATTAGTCTCTGGTTATGCAAATCTAACCCTGCCAGGCGGGAGAGTTTACAGCCTCAAAGGCGGCACGGAGGAAATCCTGCCTACCCCTAGGCTCAGGCCTGGAGTGTGTGCGGGCGGCGCGGCGGGCAGGAGCTCCCAGCAGGCCTCGCCAAAGGGCGAACCTCGCCCGCAACTCCGGAAGCACCTGCGGGAGGGTCGGGAAAGCCCCCGGCATCACCCAGGGAAGCCGGTCGCTCCAGCACTACCGCGGGTACCACGCGCCTGAGGGAAAGCGGCCCAGTAACCCTGCAGCATCTCGCGAGATCTCGCCAGCTCAGCCTAAGTACTACGCGCTCAGAACTTGGGGGGGAAAAAAAAAAAAGCCAGCAGTCTAGATCCTCTAGAGCTGCCGGTGTGGTGGCAGCTGCCTCGGGAGTAGCAGCATTCCGCGTGCGCGGGGGCAGGGCCCGCGCGCCCATTCGCCAGCCGTCGGCAGCCGGGTCTGCGGTGGCTCCGGCTACCGTCCAGTAGACGCGCAGCTCTAGGGGCGGGGAGAGAAGAAGGGGGCCGAGGGCCCTGCTCCTCATCTCCGCAGAGCGGGGCGGGGGAAGGAGGTGGAGGAGTGGGAGGAGGGCGACGGAAGAGGAGGTAGCGGCGCGGAGATCTTCCCGGCGACAGCGGTCAGGCGGTGCGCTGCTGCTCCTCCACCGCGCTGCTCGTGCTCCCCGAAGCCCAGCGCGGACTGGCTGGACACGGTCCCTGCGCTGGCCGTTCTCGCGCGGGGTCGCGCAAGACCCTAGGAGGGCCGGGGCGCCGGGGGAGCGTCCGCCGGGCGTCACTGCGGGACCGCGGGTGGGCGGGCTGAGGGGTGGAGGAGCCACGGGCCCCGCCTCCCGCGTGCTGCAGCGAGAGCCGCCACTGCCGTGGCCCCGCCGAGGCTTTAAACAGCGGGGACCGCCCCGCGCCGGCTGCACTCTCGCGCTGACTGGGCTGCGGGCGGCGGAGAGCCGGCAACCGGGAGAGCGACTCCCTCATTAGGCGTTGCGACCGCGGAGGGCGTGCAGCCGGCGACCTCAGCCAGGCTCTCTGGGTCCGCGGAGGGTCGGGTGGTGATGGAGCCGAGGCCTACGGCGCCCTCCTCCGGCGCCCCTAGGCTGTCTGGGGTCGGAGAGACGCCGCCAGCCGCCGCGCTAGCCGCCCCCGGGGTGGACCTGCCCGGCGCGGCTGTGCCCTCCGTACCGGAGGATGCTGCGGCCGCTAGCTTGGGCGGCAGCGGGGTCCGCGGGGAAGGCGCCGCGGCGGCCGGGGACGGACTGGGCAGACCCCTGGGGCCCACCCCGAGCCAGAGCCGCTTCCAGGTGGACCTGGTTTCCGAGAACGCGGGGCGAGCTGCCGCGGCGGCGGCTGCAGCTGGTGTTGGGACGGGGAGCAAAGAGACCTCCGTGGACGGGAAAGCAATCGGCGAAAGCGGGCCTGCGAAAGGCAGCGAGGAAGCCAAGGGCCGCTTCCGTGTGAACTTCGTGGACCCGGCTGCCTCCTCTTCAGCTGAGGAGAGCCTGTCGGATGCGGCGGGGGTCGGAGGCGACGGGCCCAACGTGAGCTTCCAGAACGGTGGGGACACAGTGCTGAGCGAGGGCAGCAGCCTGCACTCGGGCGGCGGCGGCAGTGGGCACCACCAGCACTACTACTATGACACCCACACCAATACCTACTACCTGCGCACCTTTGGCCACAACACCATGGACGCCGTGCCCAGGATCGATCACTACCGACACACAGTAGCGCAGCTGGGCGAGAAATTGCTCCGGCCCAGCCTAGCGGAGCTTCACGATGAGCTGGAAAAGGTGAGCTCTCCTGGCCCTCCCTCCTTCCCCAACCTCTGGTTCGCGCCGACCGCGGGATGTAGCCGCTGGCTCTCCACCGGTGAGGTGGCGGGAATGGATGTGCACGACTTGCTGGCATCTCAGGATTCAACTGTCAAGGGTGGAATTGCAGAGGAATGTAACTTAATCTCTTAAAAGTTTGCAGAGGGTTAGACTAGTTACGAGATATAGGAGAGAATGCATTTAACAACTTTCCTCTTGCACTTATATTGCTCGTCTATACTGGTTTCACACCCGACCTTAACAATTACCGTCCCTCTGAATGACTTATGCTTCTGGACCCTGGGAAGGGAATGTGCAGGAGGTATAGGTGAGGAGGTCAGTCCGTAGAGAAGAGCACACCTCCATCTGTGTTAAAGATTGTATTGTAGGGCTCACGTACACCCATTAGGGGTCCCAAGAGTGGGAACTTCAGTGTTTGAAGGAAAAAACCTTAACAGTGTGTTTGTGGTCCATGAATTATTAAAACTCAATTCCTGCAGTCTTGAAATGCAAAGATTATAAATCTTGGGACATGGTGTTCCTGATAATGGCATAAATCCATTTTTAATGTAAACCTTTTGGGAGAGGACTATTAAAAAAGGCGGGGGAGGGACGCAGAGCCGAGGAGGGGGCGGGGGGAGAGAGAGTTTTTCTGTGGAGGAAGTCCAGAAAGACTTTCTGGGGTCTTGCATAAGTAGTTAACACTTTGTGAAGAGAAAATCATCCCTATATCATTTCTGTAATTCTATTTTATGGCCATATCTGGCTCTTAATTTTATTTCTTTATGGTACAAAATTGGGATTTCGAGACAACATTGATGCTTCTGAAATTCCATCAGTTAATATTTAACTTTTTTATGGGTTGGGATTACTTGAAGTTTGCTTTTACAATGTGTAATGACCACATTGATGGAATGTGGTGAATGCAGACTTGGTACCATACAGGTTGAAAAGATCACAGTGTGGACAAGTTTAAATACAGAAGTATGAAATTTCTTTTTGATATGATTATTTGATCTCATATAGTCATTTCATACAAGAATGTATTTGTCCCAATGTTTGATAATGTAACATTCATACAGTCTGAAATAATTCTCTTCAACGCTTACAGCTTATTGAATAGAAGTCTGACATCATTTAGCTTTGGATAATAGTACTCTTTTGTTATTCCGTTGTGGTATTTTGTCATATTAGAAGAAAAACAGTTTTCATAACAGTTACTCATACTCTGATAGTTTCTTTCAAATCTATTATTTTTTTCCTTCCAAAACTCAAAATCTTTATAAAGTTGATATGTACCTGGTGATTTTCCCTTTTTTTGTGAGAACTTTTATTATTGAAAATATCAGGTTTATTTCATCAGAGCTGAGTAGTTTAGCAGTAAAGCACTTTATATTTACCCATAAGTTCTAGAAAGGCTTTTTTACATTGAAGGATGTTATATTCCTTGAACTTGTATGCTTCCTAGGAAAGTGTTGTTATTTTAAGTTAAATTTTTTCAGTAAGAGAAAGGCATTTGAAGTTCTCCAGAACTTTGGGGGTTTTTTTGAGTGTGTTTATTTTGGCATTATTGGGTCCGTTTACAGCGTCTAGAAAAGAACACCTGTATTGCAAGTTGTGCAGGAGTTGAAGGCACCCAGCTTTTCAGTCTCAGCTGTTTCAGCTTTCAGGGTTATTGTGAAGACTAAAATGCACATACAGGCTATGTTCAGTGCTTGAAAAATAATGGCTAGTGTGGTTACAGTTTTGATCTTATATTGGCCCTTCAGAAAGTATCTAAACTTCGTGATTCCAATTTTAGACCCTCTTAATTCCTACATTATTAGATGAATATAGGATGTAAAATGTTATGTTCAGAGTTTCACTTACGCAACAAGTGGTATAGTGAATTCTTTGTAGTTTTTTATATTCTACCACTGAGGTCCTTTACAGTCAAACCCCCCCAAAAAACATTTATTAGGTTAACTAAGCATACAATATAATATTGAAGATAATTTTACTTAGAATTTAGCAAATAGATTAAAGAAAAGTTTTGTGTTAGGGAGTAATATCTGCCTATACTGCTGTTGGAGGAGAACTGGAGAGGGGGATAGCACTGATTGGGCAGATCCTAAAAGTTGTTTCTCATCCTGTCTAGATTGAGTTCTGTCTCCTTAAAACCTCTTCTAATGCTTCTAGCCCTCAGTGAACCAAATGTTATAAAATGTTAGAATTTTATAACATTTAACTTTAGCATTTTATTGATTATCATGTAGTATAATACTTTGGTCACTAAATACTTAAGGATCTACTATGGGTCTGACTCGTGCTAGGAACTATGAAAGAACAAAAGAAGTGAAAACACAAGCTGTCAGAAACTTAGGGAACTTGTCTTCCTTCTACTTGAATCCTTTTTATTACCCAGCACTGTGATTTTTTAAAGTGCTTTGCCTAAAAATCCAGCTGAAGGGGATTAGTGAAATATCTGTGGTGTATCTTGCTGTATTATGCAGCCATTCTAGGGCCAGGATTCTTGAGTTGTCCATTTATCAAATATTTACTGGTGAGAGGAGTTTCTTAGCTGTTGGACACATGGATGTGGCACTGTGCAATGAGGCAGTGATTAGGGAGACAGATACTCAATTTAAACATACACTAACTGAATAGCTGTACATATAACATAGTTATAAACCTTTCATTTTCAATGCTAGGGAAGCGAAGTATAGGCTGCTAGTGAGGATATAATGGGACATAATTTTAATTGTGGTGGGGGAGCCTTTTTCAAGAAGTGTGATATTAAAGCACAAAGCTGAAGGATAAATTGATGATAGGGTAGGAAAACATTCTAGGTCAAAGGAACAGCATATATGAAGGTCATAAGGTGAGAGAAGGATACATCCAAAGAACTATAAGGAGGTCAGTGTAAGATTTTACTATAAATGTAGTTAGAAGTGATTGAAGTATTTTGTGTGAGGTAGCAACACGATCTGTATTGTTTTAACATCTCTGGCTGCTGGGTAGAGAATGGATTGGCAGGGGCAAGGATGGAAGCAGGGAGACCCAAGCTATTACTGTGGTCTGGGGTACAGAGAATAAGCCTTGGTGGCAGATTGAATTGGATGTAGGTAGGTTGGACGAGGGAGTGAAAGAGAAGCTGATCCCCAGATTTTGGACTTGAGCAACTGAATAGACGACAATACTGTTGCCTGAGATGAGAAAGATTAGAGAAGGAATAGATATTGGCAGGGTAGGTAAAGAAAGAATTCTGTTTGAGTAGCCTGTAAGACATCTTAGTCCATGAGTCATGAGGGAGGGAGGCAGAAATGTGTGTGTGTCGTGTGTATGTGTTTGTGTATATGTGTATGTGTGTATATAGTGTCTAAGGTTGTGGAGGAAATTACCTAACGAGAGTGAGTAGATAAGAGAACAAGGACAGTCTCTGGGATTGAGCCTAGAGAGTGTCCAAAGGTATGTTAGGGATAGAGGAGACACTAGCAAAGGGAATTAAGGAGATACTGGTAGGCTGGTCATAAATAGATAGCTAGGAGAGTAGTGTCAGGAAAGCTGAGAGAAAAGTTTTTTAAAAAGCAGAAACTCTTCAAAGCTGATGCCGGTATTTGATTTTTTAAAAAAGTATTTCTAAAAAATACCCAAACTAGTGATTCCTGCCCCTGCAAGAAGAAAAAATGTAGAGGAAGGGTAAACAAAGACGTGTTTGATGGAAAACTTCAGCTTGTATGATGGAATGCATGATTATCAGCTGTGGAAAAGTATGGCGGGTAGACAATCAGTAATAGCTCCTACTGGATTTAAAGCATCATTAAAACAAGTTTAAAAGGTAGCATTACCTTAACATAGTGTCTTTGGCCAAAGCTTGGGAGCCTTTTGCTGGTGATATGTCAAGTCTTTGTATGTGGCCTATTTTCAGCCTTTTTCACTAATCGAAAGGGAGTTAAAGAGAGCATCTATATCAAGTGTCTTTTTTATCTTATGAACTTGTTGAATTTTTTAATTTATTTCTTGGGAAATAAAATGATGATAATGGTGATGTTAAAATGGGCACATAGAAGCTGAAGACATTGCTTAATGTCACTCTCACAAAAAGTGGTGCAGGAAGGCTCCCTGTGGAGCACGCCCTCACTTTTCTTCCCCCTTTCTTTTTCAGCATGTATCTCTGCTCTCTTTTTCCTAAGTTCTAAGGGTCCCTGGGAGACTTGCTACCAGGGGGGCAGTGGGTAGCAGCCCCTTGTTCTGGGCTAACTCCTAAACCTGTCTCCAAGGCCCCCTTTTCTCTGACTCTTCCCCACTTTGGTTCACTTCTGTCACTGGGACTTTTACTTCTCAGTGAGTCCATGCAGCCCAGTGTGACTCACTTTTTTCCTAATGTTCTGGGGAGCCAAAGCAGAGCACCGCTCCAGGCTCTCTTCTGTTGTTTCTTCTATCCTAAGCGCTTCCTTTGTTTCACTGTCCCCAGCTTTAATAAATGTTCTCTCAAAATTAAAAAAAAATACATAATAAGGAAGAAAGAAAGTTGTGCAGAGGGTTTCACACCCAGGTTTTTCTGATTCTAATGCCAGAACGTAGTAATTCTCCTTTCTTATTTCTTCTTCCTGTCTATCCCCCAGACTGGCCCTGTGGTGGCAGGGATGCTGAGGGGGACATGTCGGGGATACCACCATCACCTATCTACCATGACCTCCCGAGAGGGTAATGATCACATAACAGAGAAATGAGGAATTCTCGTGATGATGTATGATATGACTGTCTCTTTCACTGGGATCTGAACCTGTGTCTCATTCATCTCCATACAGAGAATAGGTACTTAATAAAGATTTGTTATTGAGTGTATCAGGGCAGACAATCCCTCCCACTTAACAAGGACTTCCTGTAAAACATAAACAAGTATGTTATCTCCTGACTCCTATAACTGCTTTGGACTGGGCTGTGTTGATTCTTGGGCAAGCAATTCCACACACTATTAATTACTTCAGTATGTATCTTGAGTTCTTAAAGGTTACCCTGGAGGAACAAGGATGAGCCACATCCCTGAGGTTAGGGAGTATTTAAGTTCCAGGAGTGAGTAAAGGTGGGACCCTGGTAAGAAATGTTTGCTTGTGGTAAAGTCACACTTTTCCAGTTTTGCCAGAGCCTTCACCCTGTCAAACCCATGCCACCAGAGGTTAAGTCTGTTTTATCCATAATACTGTATACATTCCCTAAATGTGGAAGAATCATATGTAAACTGCCATCATACTTGATGTCTCCTGTATATGTATTTGTCTTCATGCTCACATTTCCAATCCTGTGCAATTGGTATCTAAAGGACTAAAATAATATTTCTTGGTTATGTATTGAGTGTGTTTGCTTTCATTAATTTTTAATTATGTGTTTTATATATGTGTTTGGAAAGTCTGTAGTACTAATCAAATTGGTTCCATTTAAATAGTATTCACTGAAGTGAAATGAACATTAATTTGATTATTCAACAAATTCTTATTGAGTACCAACAGCACTATTCTAAGTGCTGGGGATTCTAAGTGCTGGGGATACAGCCATGAACACAGCAGAGTTACAGGGCTTTCATTCTACTGGTAGCACACAATAAACAAACAGGTCACATGTAATTGTGAAGAAAACTGAAGGTGGGTAGATGGTGATGGCTGGGGTGGGGCTGTTTTGGAGGAGTCAGAGAAAGCCTCTCTGATAGGTGAGCAGACACTAGAAGGGACTAAGGGAGGAAGTATCTGGGGGAAGAACACTCTAGGGAGATGAGCTGCAAGACCCTGAGATGGGAGTGTGCTTGGTGTAATGGGGAAACAAGGAGACCAGCTGGGCTGGAGTGAGGAGGGGGAGAGCGATGGGAGAGGAGGTGAAAGCAGTAGTGAGGAACAAATATTGGAGAACCATGTAGATCATGATAAAGACTTAGGATTTTACTCTTGAGTGATGTAGGGAGCCATGGAGGGTTTGAAGCATAGACTTGACAATCTGACTTGCCTTTTTAAAATACCTGTCTGCTCTGTGGAGGATGTACTGTAAGAGGGTAATGGTGGAAGCTGGGAGACTTGTTAGAAGCCTATTGCAGTATTTCAGTCAAGATGATAGGACTTTGACTAAGATAATAGAGTGTGATACAGTGAGAGCTGTTCACACACTGAATATGTCTAAAAGGTAGAATTGTTAGGGTTTGCTGATGGTTTGGATGAGAGGGTGTATAGAAAGATTGATGCCAGGGTTTCCCCTGTCTCGAATGGAGTCTAGCTTTGGAGATTCTGAAGACTGTGGGAAGAGCAAGTTTGGGAGGTGGATTCAAGAGTTGGATTTCATTTTACAAATGAGTTCTACAGTGGGGTAAACACCAAATTGCAGCTACTGGTTAGTGAAATAAAGGAACTTAATAAAGTGGGATTTAAATAATTGTATAAAATTTGTGCTTTTATGCTACAAATTTAGATAAAGCCATGAAAATCAGTAGTTTTTCGAAGGGATGGGGAACCTAATACATTGATTCCACAAAGTGAAAGTGTTGGGGATGGACAACAAGGAAAACTACTTAAAATACTGGAGTTAAAAATATATCAGTGTTTTAAAACAGAAAGTAATTGGCTTTCTATTTAAAATATGAAAGCTATCATCTGCCAGTGGCTTTGTTATTCTGACACTTTTCGCTAGATCCAGTACCAGTACCGTCTTGAAGCCATTATGAAAACTATGGTCCTGGTAAAGAAATTGGGGATTTCTAATTAGAAGAAGGGGAAAATCTGAAAGCAAAAATAGCTTAGCGGACTGTTGTCTCTCTACAGAAGCTAATTATGGACTGGTGTGTTTGTATTACCCTTGGGCTCAGAAATTTCTCTGCTTTAAATGTTTACTATGCTATTCCTGAACATTCACAAATTAGATATTCATTTAGGTTAAAAACCACTGGCATGGTTCTTTCTTGTGTTGGTGTGAATAAGTTCCTTTAACAATGTAGCTTTGAGTTTAGTGTGCATATCATTTTGGAGGGTAGGTGGCTTGGTAGGGCAGGCTTGATTACTCCAGTGGAGGAAGACTTAGAGGATCCATGAACATCTGCTGTAATATGACTTCTACACCATCATTTTACCTAAGTAATTCTTATTAAAGTCACCAGTCACCTCCATCCTTATCACCAATACGCCCCCAGTAGCATTCACCCTTCCAGCAGCATTTGATGTTCTTTTGAAGGCTTCTTATCATTTCCTTGGCTTCCTTAATACCACTCTCTCTCTTCATTTTTCTTCTCCCTCTCTGTGGCTCTTTCAGCCCAGTGTCTTTTGCAGTTTCCTTTATTTTTAAATTTAGCCAGCCTCAAGGTTGATTCTGGCTTTTCTTCTTCCTCTGGCTTCTTCCTTCTCTTCCTATGCTGTATTATCTGTCTGTAGGCTAATAACTCCCAGCATTTTGTCTCCCACCCCATACCCCTTTTCTGAGTTTTAGGCACCCATTGCCTGATGAACATTTTTGCTTTGTATCTCAAAGGCACTCCAGACTCACAGACTTATGATTTCCTCCCTCGCCCTTCAGAAGCAAAACAACCTAGGCCTTCTTTCAGTGGATCCTATGTCTCCATGAATGGTACCACCATTCATCATATTGCACAAGTGAGAAACCCGAGTCATCCTTGACAATTTTATTCCTCCATATCCAGTCCGTCACCAAGTTCTGTCACCTCTATTTCCTAAATACTCCTTTTATCTTCACTGCTGCCATCCTAGACTCAGTTGTGGCATGTCCCTCCTACTAGCCTTTTAACTGGGTTCCCTGAATTCACTGTGCCCTCCCATCATTATTGTATCCAGAACAATCTTTTTAGAACAAAATTGGTTATGTCATCCCTTGGCTTAAAACTAGCCCTGCACTGTCTAGCTCTGGCCTACTTGTTCTTCAGTATTAAAATTACTCAATGGCACAATACCTTTGGCCATTTGTGATACTATCCACAAACTCTTCCTCCCTTCTCCCTCATAACACATAGCTAACTTTTCAGTTTAAATATTTCACTTTAATCCTGATTTCCTGACAGAGGAATCCTTATTGTTCTCTAGTGTAGACAAACCCTTTTTTCCTTAAAGCTCTTAATTCATTTAGTGATAGTATATTTATTAATGTGGTTGAGTCAACTGAAGCTGATGTCAGGCTGCATGAGAAGCAGACTGTTTGTGGCTGTTTGTCATTATGTTTGTAGTACCCTGTGTATAGATCTGGCATAGCAGACTCTCAAGAAGTGCATATTGAATAATATAACTAGTTTCTTTTTAATGAATTAATGTAGTACAAAAGAATCTTAAACTCTTTTATATGTCTTATATTTGTTATCTTTAATCTTTGTAGTTCATTCGACAGGCAAGTTGCCCCAATTTGCACAGTTGGAGTTTAAGGGACAGAGGAGCTAAGTAACCTGTACAGAATTATAAGGCCTGTGACTGGCAGAACCAGGGGTGGTAACATTCTTACTTCCAGTTGGTGTTACTTCCAAAGATCTGGACTCCTGAGTTTCATTCTATGGATATATCTTTTCCTAGTAGAAAAGTCTTCAAAAAGAAATACAAGAAAGTTCTTACTTGTTTTGAAGTTATTGTTTACTTATTTTTAGACAGGGGAAGGGAGGGAAAAAGAGAGGGAGAGAAACATTAATATGTGGTTGCTTCTTGTGCGCCCCCTACTGGAGACCTGGCTCGCAACACAGGCATGGCCCTGGCTGGGGATTGAACAGGCAGCCCTTTGGTTTGCAGACCCAGCACTCAATCCACTGATGCATACCAGCCAGGCCTAAGAAAGTTTCTTACAAATGGAATTTTGCTAAATTTTTCTTCCATTTCCTCTGCCTTTTCATATCCATCTCCCAAAAGCGTAATTTAAATTTGCAAATGTTCTAGGGTTGTGTTTATTAATACTGTAACCACTAGTCACATGTGGCTGTTAAACTCAGTTTAAATTCAAGTTTTCAGTTCAATTATTTGAGTCACATTTTAAGTGCTCAATACCCATACATGGCTGATGGCGATTATATTGGACAGTGGAGATGTACAACATTGCCATCATCACAGAGGTTACTTACTGTTATATAGTACTATTTAGGAGACCTTTTTCCTTTCCTCATTCCTCCTTTTTCTTCCGCATAGTTACCACTAGTTTAAAATTATTACTATTCAAATTTTCTTCTAATTTTGCATGAGATTCTTTCTTAAAAGTTCCTAGAATATATTAGGCCCTCAATGAAATGTTTATTGAATCAGTGGAATTTATCTTTTTCTGTCTGAGAATTGAAATGTAGTCTTTAATTAGAAAGGCTGTGTCGAATTTCTTAATATGGTATAAATTGTTAGTGTTTCTAAAGCACTCTTAAGCTACATACCTATATTTGGTCTTCAGATCTACATTTGGAGGAGATGGGTTTTTAGAAAGTCTTGGTAGCAGTCTCATTTTAGAAGGTTGTGATTTACCTAAAGCCACATAAGTAATAGTTGGTAAAGCTGAAATTTTTAAAGATTTTATTTATTTGTTTTTAGAGGGGAAGAATGTGCAAGAAAAACACTGATCTATTGCCTCCTGTCCACCCCCAACTGGGGACCTAGCAACCCAGGCATGTGCCCTGACCTGGAATTGACCTGGTGACCTTTCTGTTTGCAGGATGGTGCCCAACCAACTGAGCTACACCACTGGTCAGGGCTATGAGGCTGACTTTTTTTGAAATTAGGTCTTTGTCTCCCTATCCTTTTCTTCTGGACCAGTGATTCCCAAATTTCTAAAAGAATCACTTGGAGAAACATTAGACTTCTCTCTTCTAAAGAATGTATAGGCAGCTTTTGAAAACCTTTCTGGTGATTCCCAGAAAGTCAGGTTTGAGCCCTGTATCCTGGATCATGTTGCAAATCTTACGCTTTGGTTGTCCCTATGACAGTAGCACATAGTTATTTTCTTTACTCAGCCTTGAAATACCCCTGTGGTAGACACATGCTAGCAATCAAAGAGCTGGCTTTAATCATTAGACAGCTATAGACTAAATTCCATTAAGTTGCCCATTATTGAACATCTGCCATATTTCAGGAGCTCTCTGTTGTCTGGGCACAATAACTTTCCAAACCAGGTAGTTTACAGACAGACAAACTCAGAGGCCATAGCAACTTGCCCACGTCTCACAGCCAGTAAGTGTTAGATGCTGCAGTTAAACCTAGGCATGTTAATGAAAGCTTGCATGTCAGTATTAGGACAAACACATATGTTGCTTATTAAGTGGTCTGTTAAGATCGTACAGGGAATTTAGACATAAGAGTACTGTTAAGTTTGAATCCTGATTAGTTCATGTGGAATAATTGGGCCTAGATATTACCTCTTTTTATAGAACCTAATGGTTTCAGCTATAAAACAGTCAGTCTTTACTACTTTGAAATTAAGCTTTATGATAATTAGTTTCAGTACTGGCTTACCTATACATTTCTAAAAATAATAGATTTGGCTTGGAGAAATTACTATCCCACCTATTTCAATCTCAGTCATTTGGCAGATTTGCTGATCATAAACAAAGCTGGTCCAGTAATTAAGGAAAACAACAACATGACAACAAAAAAGATTTTACATCAAAGGGATTCACCACATCTGCACTGGGGACTATATAGTTACACTTTATACATATTGCTATCTGGTTTCCAGAACCAGGGCAGGTTAGAAGGGGAAATGAACACTGGGAAAGGTGGGTCCAGAGATAGCCAGCATGTTGTACAGACAGAAGATAAGAAAAGCAGAAAGAGAGTTCTCAGAAAATAGCAGCCTAGAAGAGCCCTTAATGTAGATCCAAAGACAGGACGTAAGTTTTGATTATTGCAGCATCTCTATCTAACATTGTGCTGGCACAAATTAGCAACAGTGTTTATAATCTTTTTTTTTTTTTTTTGATTTTTTTAAAAAGATTTTTAGAGAGAGGGGAAGGAAGGGAGAAAGAGAGGAAAAAAATATCAATTGGTGCGTCTCATATGTGCCCCAACCCAGGCATGTGCCCTGACCGGAATTGAACCAGCAGCCTTTTTCTATGCAGGACGATGCCCAACCAACTGAGTGACATTGGTTAGGGCCAGTGTTTATAATCTTAATAAAAAATAGAGTCAACAAACTACACATTTTTGGAAAATTAGTATCAAGTCATCCTAGAGCATCAAATTTTATTTTATTTCATTTTTTTAGCATGTATCAGTCAGTATTTTTTAAAAATTTTTTTATTGTGGAGTATCAAATTTTAAAAGGCTGAGAATTAGTCCTTTTCAAAACCAACACTTAAAGAATTTATTCTAAGAGATTTATTGTGCTTTGTTTATTTAAAGTGTTTACTGTTTTATTATGAAAAGGAAATAATATAGAAGGGCTGGAAAACAAAGTAAGTTAAATACTTTAAATTCTTAACATTTTTGTACTTGTATATATATTTTAAACTATAATTTTGTATGCTACTTTTCTTGCGTAGCATTAAATAACTTATTAGTAAATAAGTAAAGTTTTTTATGTCACCCATAGTAATCTTGTATTTAAGTAAATGTTTGCATGTATGAACTATATGATACATGTATCATAACTTCCATTTTCTCTTTGCAGCCTGTTTAGTCCACTTACGTTTACTGTGATTTTGGTTATAGTTAGGCCTGGTATTTTGCAGTTTGTTTTCTGTTTTCTTTTCTGTTTTTCATTCCTCTAAACTTTTTTAGTATGACTTTCTAGTTATATGTCTTTTTGCATTATTGTTTTAGTGCTCACTCTACTTAGAATTTTGAATTTCTTCAGCTAATATATGGGAACCATAGAACAGGTTACTTTTCTTTCCTTAGTGCTCTAGTTGTCATAGAAATTATAAACCCAACAATACAATGTTGTATTTTTGCTTTCAGCAGTCATATGGCTTCAAAGGAGAAAAGAAAAATAGATCCCATATGGGATTTATTTTTATTTTTCATTTCCTCCTGTAGATCTGTGTTGCCATCTGAGTACTTCTTCCATGATTACTTCTTGTAATGGAGGTCAACTGGCAACAAAATTCTTTCAGTTTTTAATTATCTGAAGATGTCTTTATTTCATTTCACTTTCGAAGGATAATTTTGCTGGATGTAGACTTCTTGGTTGACAGGGTTTTCTTCGTTCAGCGCTTTGATAAACACTTCAGTGTCTTCTGGCCATCATTGTTTTTAAGAAGGAGAAAGCTCATCTCTATGTATGTTGTTTTTAAGATTTTTCTCTTTACTTTGGCTTTCAGCAATTTGACTTGCAAAGGAGTATTTCTCTTTGTGTGTATTCTTTTTTGGGTCTGTTAAGTTTCTTAAGTTTGTAAGTTGATGCTTTTCACTGCTTCCTCCTTCAGCCGTCTCCATTTTGCTATTGAGTCCATCTAGTGAATTTTCATTTTAATTATTGTGATTTTCAGGTCTAGAATTTCTAATAAAAAAATTAGCTTCAATTTCTCCGTTGAGCTAACCTCTCTGTTGCTCCCTGGTACCACATTTACCTTTAAGTAAACTTGAACATGTTTATTATACTTAGTATGAAGTTATTGTCTCCTAAATCTACCATCTGGGCTTACTTGGGGTTAATTTCTAATGACGGTTTTTTCCATCTGATTATGGGTTATATTTTCCTGTTTACTAATATTTTGGTGTGAAAACTGGAAATGTAGATAATACATTGTAGTGACTTTAGGTTGTGGTCATTGTTTGTATTCTTGTAAGGATTATCGTTTTCTGTTCTAACAAGTACTTGCCTAGGTTTATACTTCAATCTGGATCCTCCCCAGCTTACTCAGTAGCTGATGTCTCTGTTCCATTTTATGGTTTCTTCCTGCTTTTTTTTTTTTAAGCCTGGCTTCTGGGGGAAGGAGGGTAACCACCCCTACACCAAATCTCAGTTGTTAGCTAAGGTTTGGGGCTTACTGTTGCTATCATTCCATTTTTTCCTAGAGATTCTCACTTAATTTCCAGTTCTTCTGCGTTTTGGACTCTCTTCTCTGATGGTTCAAGCTAATAAGGCTTTACCTAAAGCCTTCCAAGTTACACATATCTAGGGAATACTCTCAGTTTAAAAAGGCAGTGAACTCAGGAATCTCACCCAAAGCAGCTCTATCAAGAGTACCTGTATTTTCTTTCTGGTCTTTGCTTTTTGTCTGTTTGCCCTAGGTTTGTTCACATGCATGTATAGCCAAGCTGTCAGTCATGAATTTGAATCTTGGTCTTTCCACTAATACTTGTGTTACCTTCAGAAAAAGGACTTGCCATCTCTTATGCTCAGTTTCCTTCTATAGAAAGTGATACTTAACAGTGAGAAGTAATTATATATGTTGATGTGCAAAATACATGAAATACCAAGTGCATGCAATGCACTAATGTAATTTTTGTTGTCACATGTTTATCCATGTACATTGTTTCTATAATATTCTGTCCATTTATGATGCCACTAGTTATATATTTATATTCTTGACAACTTTTGGTTTTTATTTAAAAAAGTAAAACATTTTGAAATGTAACTCACATTGTTATACTAGTAGTACTGGAAGGTACAAATTTTCTGGTAACTTGAATTAAAATGTTTTCAAGTTGTTGGTTTGTTGACATTAGCAAGTTGTATGGGTTTGAAATACATAATTATGCCATTCTTAATGCATTCTGTTGTAACTCAGTCTTGAATGATCAGTAAAGAACATGATGGGCTAGGAAGAGGACTGAATTCTTTGGCTGTAGTCAGCAGTTCTGACTTGGTTCATTGTAAAGTCACATGGGCACACCATCCACTTTTATCTGAGGCACTTGAGTTTGAGCTTTGCATTAATGCCTCTGGATATTAATAGACCATTGTTAACCAGAGCAGATTGGATTCCTGTAAAACAATACTTCGTTTTGAGAGAGTAGTCTGTATGGGGAACATTACACTGAATACACCAATCACCGACAGCACGGATAGGAAATGTTGGTAGTTTGGGGATGAAATAATGGCTAGTACTTGATATAAAAATTGTTAGAATAAACTCAGCCACTTTCGTATCTAAATTTGCATATATATGCATCACTTTATTATTCATTTGGCTGTGTTTCATATTAATTTAATACTTTGCTTTATGTTAGTATTAAGCAGATGCTATCAAACTATATTAGTTTTTATCTTTAAAGTATCTTTATTAATACTTTATTAATACTAGTTCAGAGGTTGGTTTATAGGATTTAATAGCATTTTTTGGTGAACTTTAACATTTTTGAAGTGCAATTTTGGGTTGATCTAAATCAATACTAAGATGCTTGTAAACAAAACAATAAATTCTTATATATTAACAGTGCCCTGAAATAAAGACTCCCATTCCTTTAGCTGTCATTAACAGAGGTTTAATTTGCTTAACTAAAGCTGGACCCAGAAGTTTAGCTTCTATTCTCAGACTGTGCAGCCCACCATGAACCTAGGCTAGCCCAGATGTAGTATTTATCATTTGCCACTGAAGGAAATAGGGAAGGGAGGAAGCTATCATTTACTAAGCATGTTTTTAGTTATAGAGAAGTTGCAGAACATTTCTACTAGTGTGATCTGTGATCATCAAAGCTGCATTCTTTACACTATTTGCAACTGACTTGCCAATGGCATAGGTGATAAATCCTTTCTCACTAGGCAAAATGGTGATGCCATGTTTGAAAGTAAAGGTTATTGTTTTTGTTTTATTTTTCCAGAGGTAATCTTAAACTCTGCCAATATCAAATTATTAGAAGCTATGTAGTAGAGTCTAGATGAATGATGTTTTGCAGTATTTATTTTTATATATTTGTTCAATATCCAGTTATTTAAACTTATGGCATGGGCAGTCACAATAAAAGATCACTTATTTCTTGTTCATAATAATAGCCAAAATTTACTTAGCAGTTAGTCTGTTAGGATCAGGCAGTATGCCAAACACTTAACATGGTTTTGTTACTCTTTTAAAGGTCTTTCTTTTTATTGTGGAATATAGCAGAGAGAAAAAAAACATGAATGTATAACCTAATTAAATGACCACCACCCAGAGCAAGAAGCAGAACTCTGCTGGAATGCCTGGCAGTCCATAACTCGCTCTTTTCTGATCCCTCTACCAAAGCAGCTGCTGTCAGGACTTAGGGTGATGATCTCCTTGGACCTTTGTCCTGATTCCTCCCCCAAAATGGCTTTTACTACCTTTCTGGATTCCTGAACAACATTATAGTTGATCCTTGAATGACACAGTTTGAACTGTGCTGGTTCACTTATATACAGATATTTTTCAATAAATACTATACTTGTATTTTCTTTTCCTTATGATTTTCTTAATACTCTTTTCTCTTAGTTTATTGTAAGAATATAGTATATAATGCATATAACCTACAACATATGTTTTAACTGACTTAATTTATGTTGTTGGTAAGGCTTCTAGTCAGTAGTAGGCCATCAGTAGTTAAGTTTTGGGGGAGTCAAAAGTTATATGTGTATCTTCCCCTAATTTCTACACCATTCAAGGGCCAACTGCAGTATAGTTTGGCAAGCTTTAAAATTTTATATAAATGAAATTATACTGAACATTTTTACCTGCCATCTTTTGCTCACTGTGTGTATTTATAATTCATTCATTTTCATTGCTATTTCATTTTTATTCCATTGTATGAAATGCTACAATTTATTTGTTCTTCATGAGAATAAACTGTGTTGGGTGGACAGGGAAGGAGGAGGCCACTTTAAGCTCAGACCTACAGGGTAAGAAGGAGCCTGCCATGTTCATAGTATATTATAGGCAGAGGGAACAGCAAGCAGAAAAGTCCCCTGGGAGAAAATATTTTAAAACCAGTATTTCAGCAATAAAGCAATATTATTATTTAATTAAATATTTTAGTTGGAGCCCTTTTAGTAATTTTCTAACTTAAAGGATAGGAGTTTGAAGGTGTATAAAAAACTTAAAGGAAAATTAATAGAAATAGGAAAGTGGTCTATGATTAGAAAAATATAGAAACTTCACTTCTAAAACAGACTACTATTTACCTTTAATCATGAAATTTTACTATGTGGTAACAAAACTACACAGGATGAATCTCAATAATTCTGTGTGGGTGAATTTATTTTTCAAGCCTTCCTGAAAGGGTGTGGGTCCAGAGGTTGCAATGGTAAAAGATATAAGGGAAGAAAAAACTAGTATGACCTAGTATAACATTTGACTAAAAGGAATTGCTGGTTGAGCAGCTAATGTAAGTTTTTAATTGGGAGAAAAAAATCTGTAGGTAATACAGAAACTGAATGATCAGCATATTTTACCTACCCTTTCTACCACAATAACCTCCAAGTAAGCTTCCACGGTTAAATACACACACAACTTTATCTAGTACACAATTTTGTACTTAAACATTTGACATGCCTTCCAGGCGGGTTATGTATGGACACTAGTCTCCAGAGGTGATCCGATGTAGCTGTTTGTAACAGTCCTGTAGGGCAGAGTGTCATAGATGCTGTGGACCCTGGAGGAATTTCTATAAAGCAGAGTTTTTAAAAAAATTCCTTCTGGTGCCATCCAGTGCAGAACTTTCATTGTTTTTATGAGACCCGTATCAGAAGCCCTTCGGTTTGGAAGCAGAGAAAGAAGGGAAAGGTGAAGCAAAGTAAAGAGTGAAAATAACTGGGGAATTGGGAAGTTTGAGCAGGATGATTTCCTGAGTTGGATGATCTGTCTGTCTTTGGTTCCCTTGCTCAAAGTAGATACCTAAAGTAATTTTCCTTAGCTCACTGTGACATGTGTAATTCTACCATTTGGAAGATTCTCTGCACTGCCACATTAATAGATATATGATTTAGGGTAAGTTAACCTCTCAAAAAACTGTTTCCTCATTTGTTAGGGGAGGGAAATAGTACCTACCCCTTAAAGACGTGCCAATTCAGGAAAATAAGACACCAAGCATTAGGGAAATGTCTGACACACAGTAGGCTTTCAGTGAATAGTATTAAAGTAAGCCAGACAGATTATGAGGGTCTCACATACTAAAAACTCTTTGTTTATTGCTTGGGAATAAATAACCAAAACTTAGAGATGTACAACCAGATTTTATAAGAAACTCTTATTTCTTGAAGACAGAAAAACTATTTCATTGTATCTTGCAATATTACTTAGCAAAAAAAAAAAAAAAAACCCTGGTGTATATCACAGTAAACTTGAATTAGATTGGATTCTGTGTGAGGTTTCACTTCACCCCTAAATATGCAAGCCACATTATTTCCTAACCTACAGACCAGTTCTTATCCAGGATTGAATTGGGATGTTCAGTTGACTTGAGGAAAAAAAATCACCCCTTTTCCCTGTTGTATTTTCCAAGTATTTGTGTAGTTAGAGGAAACTGTGAGGGGATTAGTCAGAAACACATAGAAATAAAGTGTATTTAACTACTAAATAGGCTTTTCCATCTTGTTTTTATTTAATGCAAGTACTAAATTGGGGTAGAATTTAAAATTTAATTTCTAGAAGGGATTATTATATTGGTTTTATTTTGTGACCTTCCTTAATGTTGGACTTGTGACTTTTTTGGTGGTTGTAGTTACCAGACTTTTTTAGCGTTTAAATGATACAAACTGCCAGAATAATTTGAAGTTGGATAAGTTGAATGAGGGTAGATGTTTTTGTATATTTTAAAATTTCTAAATGCTCTACCATAGTTTCTACTCTGTACTTTCTTCTTAAGTAAGCAATTATTAAATGCATTAAAACTTTATAGCTATGTACCCCCCCATTTTTCCTGTTCATGTTGGTTTTTTTGTCTGTCACTTGTATATTATTTAGTAAGGTTGATTTACTGTGTAAAAAGGTACACGAATTGTGATTGGGATCTAAATTTTATTTCCCAGATCAGAATGCTAGGCACAGTATAGTTTCCTAGTCTTCACTTGGCAGGGTTAGTCATTATTTGGCCCACACTTTGTGACAGCATGAAAATGATTAGTGAATCCATAAAACTTTGTCTTAATGAAAAACTGAAATGATCTCAGTTTTTTCTTTCTTTGCAATTTTCTTCATCTTCACTAAGTAATCACTCTTGCTTTTTACTTTTTATAAACAAATACCTTATCTTACACAATCTTTACATCAACTGTGCCAGTTACTGTTATCAGTTTAAGAACCACTTTCTACTTGCAAAGGTGTCAAAAAAGTTTGTTCCTCTAAACAAATAGACCTTTACACAGAAGCAGAAAGACTCACAATGGGTCCATAAAACATCAAGATTTGATACAATATATATTTTAGAGGTGTAGTGAAGGGACAGGAAGAGGATCCCTATTTGCAAGAATTGGTAAGGGCTTTGGTCCTCCTGTAACATGATAGATCTGAGCTTCTCAGCAGATGCCACCAGAGCAGCGTTGACTGGACACAGAGCGCTGGGTTGCAGGGAAACTGCTGCCGTTGCTCTGAGAGGGTTAACTGAGTGTATAATCTTGTTCTTGTCAAAATGTCCAGGCATTGAGATGCCAGGCCACCTAGGAATAAGGTTCGTTCCTACTTACTCTTTTGAAATATATGTCACATTCTCACATTTCTAATGTGACACTGCATGAAATTTAAATTGCTGTATTATAATCAAGTTGTATCACACTAGAAGCCTCAGCTGCTTTATGTGGCTGTTTTATTACAAATTGATCTTTGTTTAGAGAGCCTCAAGACTCCAAAGGATGGTACTAGAGGCCGAGATTATCATCTCCATTTTAGAGATTAGGAAACTGATTTTCAGAGAGAGGCTGACTTGAAAAGAGAGTTTTATTGAAAAGACACCTAACCTTTTCTTGATTGGTTAAGCATTCAATTTAATAGATGCTAGTGGGTACAATGGAAAATGCCCTGGATTGCAGTTAGAACACGTATCTTTCATCTCTAGTCTCTACTATAAAAATACCAATTCTAGAAGGACTGGGAAGTAACTAGTATGGTGCTTGATAAAATATAGTAATAAGTATTTAAAGAATGAGTAGAAGGATATATATGATTGTGGTTTATGCTGAGAAACTTTTTTTTTGCTAATTCAGAATCTGCAAATAACATCACATCGGTAATTACTTCAGACATTTAATACATTAAATGCAGTTAAGGCAATGGAATGTTTCCCTCTTCAGAGTGCATATTTCATCATCCTGAAGTCTACCTGGAAACAATACTGTGGCATCCTGAAGACCTAAAGAGGCACTTTGGTACAGCTTTGCTTAATTGTTCTTTAAAACAATACCAAAACAAACACTCAAACATGTCTTTCTCTTTCCAAATTAAAAAAACAAAAAACACAAAACTGTAGCTTATTATCTTTTGCCTACTATGGTATGAAATTGCTGAGCAAATACCCTTTTGCCCAGCCTTTGCCAGTTAAACTGTAAAAACAATAAATTCATATGAAAAATGAATAGATTAGTAATAAACATTGCCAGAAATGTGTTTTATTAGTATTTTAACTGTTATTTAGAAATTGTACTGTTTAAATGGTCTTGATTTCTCTTTGCACAATGATAAACACCTTTATTAACTTACTGTGGAAGAAAATGTGGTGATATATGACTTGATTTTTGCACAGTCATCTTTCATGGATGTTAAGTCCTTGGCCAGTGACATTGCAGAGACCACCTATGCTATGCTACATTGTATACTTGAGATAAAATTTTTGTGAACTTAGAAACTGGGATGTTCAACGAAAGATGAAAAACTGTGATATTTTAATGTGATGTGTACTTAAAGCATTTAATAATGAGAAGCACATTGGTGTGCACTTCTGGAACTGAGAAGGATGTAATAATGTACACACAACACAATCCTACACTCTAGGTTACAGAGATAGTTAGAGCGGTGTCAAGGTTTTTGATTGTAAGTTTTCTAAAAACTTGAATAAATGTTGATTTTTGTTTGTTATTTTAAAAAGAAATCTGATTACATCATAGGTTGTCACCTGAATAGTGAAGAAAATTCTAGTGTTAGGGAAGAAACAATAGCTTGATTTTATAAGAATTTCACTGAAAAGTCATCATTAAACGAAGTCAGTGTGTTATGAGCACTGTTTTCTCTTAAGTCAGGCAGAATTGAAATATGAACTTTGTTATGTAAAACATAATTTAAATCAGTGAGTTAAACGACAAGTTAATTTTTGGATATTGGAAACAGAAAATTTTGTAAATAAGTCATGTGCAGTAAGGAATAAATCTAAAATACATTTTATATTATAAAGAATTTTAATTTATTAAGAATTTACTATCTTGTCATTCTTTTTTTTGAAAGTTGAGTATCAGGAAATAAAAACTAATCAAAAAAGAAATTATTTTCTTTTATTTAGTGAAAAATTGTTCAAGGTACGTAGACAACTTCTTAATCCCATTTGTTAAGAATTAGAATAGTAATTGTAATGAAACATCTAAGTGGCAAAATTAATATTTACACACATGTCTGAAATTCAGAGGAGAGGTCTGATATGGAAATGAACAGGGCCATCACTTACTATTTATCACATTTAAATGGTGCCTATAGCTTCAGGTCTGGTAAGATGACAGTAGAAAGAAAATATGGAGTGAGAAAAGGAGATGGGTCTAAGACCAAGTGTTGAAGGGACTTTCGTGTTTTATTTCTGGGTAGAAGAGGGTGGGAGAAAGTATGGTATTTCAAAAAAGAGAGAGTTGTTAATGGTATCAATTGTTTCAAAAGTCCAGGGAGACAGGAACTGTAAATGTACATTGGATTTAGCAGCAGAGAGGTCTTTGGATGTTTATAAAACTAGTTCAGTGTTGTGGTAGGGTAAAGCTAGGTTGGTGTATATTGAGGAATGTACCGAGTGGTGTTAATGACCAAGTTGAGGAGGAAAGTTGAATATACAAGAGAGAAGAGATTATCTGTCTACAGTGTAAAATTTTCCTTTTCTGTGCTCCCTGCAAAGAAATAATGACCATGGAGACCAGAGTCCTCTTTCATTCTTGTATTTTCTATGTCCCCAGTAAAATGTTCACCTCCTCATGTTTTCTCTCTGTAAGTTTCTCTTTTCATTCTGTTTCCATAGCTTCACCCACTGGCTTGTTATTCTGGCCCCTCTCCTAAGTTCCAGTCATGAATTTTTTAACTACCTGGTAGAACTCTTTAATTGTCTCATGTCTCCTCAAATTTAACAGGTCCAACTAAATTAATCATTTCCTTTACAGGCTGACATAATTTACTAGCTCTTTACTTCTTTCATTAAGAAATTTTAGGCCCTGGCTGGTGTGGCTTAGGGCATTGAGCCCTGGCCTGTGACCTGGACAGTAAGGTCCCCGGTTCAATTCCCAATCAGAGCACATGCCTGGGTTGCAGGCCAGTCCCCAGTTGGGGGTGTGAGAGAGGCAATAGATCGATGTTTCTCTCCCTCTTTTTCTCTGTCCCTTCCCCTCTCTAAAAAATAAATAAATAAAAATTTTAATAATATATTTAAAAAAAAGAAAAGAAATTCTAGTTCCTGAGAGCTTCCTATCTGGAACTTCCATTATCTCCTATGTCTTTTCCTTGTTTCCCCATTCTGTTCTCACCTGACTCACCCTCAATTCCTGCTTAGTCGATTCAGAATCACAATGCTTGGTCGATTCAGAACCATTTTTGAAGGGTTCTTTCCCCAAATAAATCCAAATTAATTTGTCCCACCTCATTTAATATGATGTTATCCATAAAATCACTTATGTTGCTATTTTCAACATTTTATCCATTATGTGAAAAACAAGTTGAAGATTTTATTTATTTATACCTTTATATCAGCATAATTTATAGTTCATAATTGGAAATGTGAAACTTTCCTGATTGTAAGGTCTTTATGCAGTTTTTTAATGTGTAGACCAAATGCCCTACCCAACAATTTACTTATTTCTCTGAAACTGATGTATTTAAAGAAACAAAATACAGGTATCCCCTACTTTTTGAAAATTGGCTTTATGTCACTTTGCTTTTATGAAAGACCTGCATTAGTACCTGGTTTTGCTAACAGAAAAAAAATCCAAAGAGGATTCTTCCACTTATGAAAAAAAGGCAAAAAGTGAAAATAGCATTCAGCATTTGTTTTGCAATGAGCCATTGTAGAGGCAGGGCTCAGGGGCACTACCAACCTGCTTCTCTGGGATGTACACTCATCATCTGGGCATCAAGCCACCCTAAGCTTTGAACTGTCTGGGAGCATCTGTGCTTTGTCTGTCTATTATGTGTGTTTGCTAACAAGATGTGTCTTAAAGTAATTGCTTCTTCACTTTATGCCATTTCATAGTCTCTACTTTTGGATGTGAGAGAAACCTGTATGTGTATTCTACTTTGGTTTCCTGTTACTTTAAGAAATTAATACAATTATAAACACAATTTCATTGTATTTAAATATAATGATTGAACTATAAATAATAACAATGTTTTTACATATTTTTTGAAATAAAGCTATTAGAACATGATGAGGAAGATAAACTTTCATTTTATGTGGACCCATTTTTATTTTAAAATACTATTTCATATATTATGGAGAATCTTACTTTGTTTTTGAATATAGTTGTTCTCAGTATAGTGGAAACTAGCATAGTTGCTAATAAATCTTCAACTTTGAAGTGGAATTCTGATAAACACCCACAACAAAAATTTTAAGATGCCTGCATACTTTTGCACTGTTAAAAAGACGCCTACATCAATCTTAGTCTTAGGCTAAGTAGCCTATTACATATACAGATGTACATCTTTAGTTTTCTTTTAAAAGAGATGGAAAGAGAGATGTCTTTTTGTGTATATTGTATGCATTATATTTTTTGGTAATACTTGGAGGTTTTGTATAGTCTTTCATAAGTTAACTGAACAGTACTAAATATCCTAGAATGAAACCTAAGGAACTGCTGTCCGCTTTAGAGTTAATTGAATTAAGAGGCAAACATTTTTGTTTTGGTTTTTTATTTGAATAATTGAACAGTTAAGTCATCAGGCCCCATGAGAAATGTTTTTAATTTGGGATCCTCACTGATGCTTGACCATCTAGAACGCATCTGACAGTGGAAGTAATCAAAAGTGGGTTGCTCATGTGATTGAGCTACACAGACCCCAGGTTAAAATTTTCTTTTCTATTTATACATATTTCTAACAAGTTTAATGGTTACTGGTTTCCATGTGCATACCAGAATCTAAGGGAGGGAGGGAGAACAATAGGCAGCACTTTGACTGAAATGAGGAATGACAGTCTAATGTCTGATATAAGAGACGAGAAAAGTGACCAGAAGTAGTCATTTCAAAAAGTATTCATGACCCCAAAATTCCATTCTTAGGTGTATACCCAAGGTAAATGAAAACAAGTCCACATAAAAACTTGTAGACAGATGTTTACAGCAGCATTATTCATAATAGCCAAAATGTAGAATTGCCCAAATGATCATCAACTGATGGATGGAAAAACAAAATAAGGTAAATCTCATAAATTGAATATTTGGCAATAAAAATGAGTGAAATACTGATACATACTATAGCATAGAAAAACCTTAAAAACGTTATGCTAAGTGAAAGAAGCCACACACAAAGGTCTCAGAAGAGCAAGTCCATAGAGACAGAAAGTTGGTAAGTGATTGCCAAGAACTGGAGGAAAGGGGACATGGCAAGTGACTGCTAATGGGTATGGAGCTTTTTGGGGGGATGATGAAAAAATTGATTGTGGTGATAATTGTACAACATTGCATATTCTAAGAATCATTGACTTGTATACTTTAAATGGGTAAATTATGTGGTTTGTAAATTGTATCTTAAAGCTTTTTAAAAAATATAGCAGATTGGGATAACTAAAAAAATTTTGTGGGAGTAGGTAGTTCTATGTATCATAAGCCTTATAGTATAGTATAGTAATTATTGATACAGTAGGTAGTTTTGAAACTGTTTTTTGAAGGGGCAGTTATTATAATTAGCTTCTCTTAGGATCTGTTTTAAATTTGTGAACTATCAGAAATGGTTAACATTACAGTTCATTTTTAAGTTCTTAGTGATCTTCGAATTTATTTTCTATATATTTCACATAGTTGAAGTTATAGCTCTGTCTGTTAATGCAAACATAGGGATTAGTTGAAAATTTTATTATTTTTCTCTTAACATCATTAAAAAGCCAAGGTAAAGTAATTTTCAAAAGATACACTTAATGGCATTATTGTGTCTATTACAATATTTTTTCTGTTGCTTAAAAATCTAAAATTAGCAGTAGTTAAGATATGTAAATTGGAATCTAAGAGCTAATTTAAGTTGATAGTACTTTGAAAAAGCATATAATATGTTAAACAGAATTAAATGACTCTATGGGACTAACAGATACTGGACAGGGAAAATAACGAAGTTTAGATGATGTTACAGATTTTGCTCTGTGGTAACAGAACTTGCTATAGCTCATTTCTATGAATATTCAGTATTAACTAGAGGGTATCAACCACTGAAAATGTTTTTTTTTTTTTTCTTTTTTTTTTTCATGTACTGTAGGAAATCTAGGTCTTGGTTTTCAGGATTAAGTGATAATTAATTTAGTTGGCTCATCTACATTTAAAGAGTGGTATTTATAATACAGCTGGTTTTTGTTCCCTGCTCTTGAGAATATGGGTGGACAAGCAACTATAAGGATAGTATTAGAGACATGATTCTAGGCCTAGACCATTTTCTAACTTTTGACACCTCCCTCCACCCTTTATGACCTGCTTAAGGCACTGTTACTGGTTTGGAAATTTGTCATGACTGGGTTGTGTTGGGACTGAACAAAAGTTGAGAACCCTGGAGAGCGAATAGAGAATAAGCCCCAGCTGGTGTGGCTCAGTGAAATTAGTGTCAGCCTGTGAACTGAAAGGTCACTGGTTCAATTCCCAGTCAGGGCACATGCCTGGGTTGCGGGCCAGGTCCCCAGTAGGGGGCATGAGAGAAGCAACCACACATTGATGTTTCTCTGCTCTTTCTCCCTCTCTTCCCCTCTCTCTAAAAATAAAAATCTAAGAAGGAAACACTGGTTATGAAAATGCATTGTGTCAACCAGTTCATGTCTGAATCTGAGACAAATTGTAAAGGAAAAAATGAACAGCACTGAGTGACTGAAAGGAGTAAAGGGGAGTTGTAAGTGAATGTTAGGATACTTGGGAATATTGCTGTCATGGATTATAAAGAGAAAACTGTGTTCATTGGTGGTGAAAAGGAGCTCTAAATTGTTAATGTTGAAATATCAGATGTGGGAAAGATGCCAACTAGGCGATAAGAAGTTGTGGACAGGAGAAAGGTCTGAGTTTGTCTGGATTGACTGACCTAGCTAGCTCATACCTAGCAAACAATATTTAGTGTGTTGTTCAGACACCGCCAAAGTGTAATTAAAATTTGAAATTATTAAAATGGGTTTCCTCTCATGATTTAAATTTTTAAAACTTAATAAAGTTTTTTTCAGTTCATTGCTTTATATTTTCCTCAGGTAAAATATTCAGAAACCATTCATTCTTAGAAGTGTGTAATATGTCCTTCTAAAACATGGCGGAGTATATTTAGTAATGTTTGTTTTTATGAGATGACTTTAAATTTTAAATAATTCTTAAGCATTAATTCACATTTTTCCATTTATAACCAGGAACCATTTGAGGACGGCTTTGCAAATGGGGAAGAAAGCACTCCAGCCAGAGACGCTGTGGTCACGTACACTGCGGAGAGTCAAGGGGTCGTGAAGTTCGGCTGGATCAAGGGCGTATTAGTGTGTACATGTAGACTTATATTGTAGTTATAACACTTATATGTATGATAAAATCTTAATAGTATGCTCAAATTCTGAAGAGAAGTCTTTTTCTCTTTAAACTTTTTGATTTGAAAGTTAATAGAAGACAACATTAATAAATAACTTCCTTTCATTGTGCCTATTAAATTCAGTAAAGGAACTATATTTTAATTTAATCAAATTATACTTGATTACCTCTAAACTGTATTTTATTGCCTCATAAATTTCACATAGCGTCACCTTTCAGTAGTTAAGTAAGAAGCTGTTAAATTGATGAGAGTATCAGACTCAAGAAGGCTGAGTAGGCAATAGATCTGAAATATTCCTGTTTCCTTTTCTGTTACCTCATTATCTTTAGGAGACATGTCTAGAGGTTACAGGGAACAGAATAAAGAAAAAATCCTTTTCTTCAGTGTCGAGTTCATGTCAATAGACAGTTTTAGGTGATAAAGGTTCAGATTTACTTCTTGTTTTCCTTTGTTTGAATAGGCACTAAGGCTCTATCTGACTAGAGTAGACAGGCTAAAAGGACCTCTCATTGGGATTTTGAAAGCAAGTAATTGGAGTTGTATTAACATTTAGGGGAGAAGTAGAGGGAAAATCTCAGTTGTAGTAGTGACTTTATTACCTAGTCAATAGACTGAATGTGAAGCTCCAGATAGTTTAGTTTGCCTATTCTTAGATTTTAGTATTTTAGACTGTTCTGTGTATGAGCATAGTGAACAAAAGTAAATTAGGCACTATCTTACAAATAGTTAGGATTTTTGAAACATATGTGAACAGTTGGCATCTTGTGTTGACATATGTGATATACAGTAGAAATGAAAAGAGGATATTATTTTAAAAAAGCAAAAATTAAGCTTATGTGCACTGACAAAAGGAAACATGAACCACTTTTTTTAAGGACTGAAGTCTAGCTTTCTTGTTCAGTTGCTTCTGGTGCCTCAGATAACTGTGATGGATGTGTGTATGGACATATACACACAGTCACATATTACATTATACTTTTACTTAAGTATACTTAAATAAATACTTATGTAATGTGAGCATTAGTTCACATTTAAGCTAATTTAAGCTAAGAGGTTCTCATTAACCTCTTTAAAAAAACTGTTAAAGGAAACTGTTAAAGGGCTAAGAGTTATATTTAAAATGCCTATAGTTTTAAATGTAGTTATCCTACTTTTGGCTAGTATAGCATTTGTGCTGTATTATATACTTGATCACTTTTTTTCATCTGTGACTCAGCCTCTCTCTTCCTTTTCCAGGTACGTTGTATGTTAAACATTTGGGGTGTGATGCTCTTTATTAGATTATCATGGATCGTAGGTCAAGCTGGAATAGGTAAGTGAAGTTACCTACTGCTTGACTCATTTAAGGATGAATGAACAGAAGTAGCGTGATGCACGTCTGGGCTCTGAACCTTACCAAATAGAAGCAGTTGGAATCATTCTAAGCTTTGATATCCTTTCTACAAGATTGTTGTCTTAATATTACTTTTTTCATAATTCTGATTTTATTTTTCTAAAATGGGATAAAAATAAGGTAATTATTTTGAAATTTAGTATACTTGGACTAACCAGTTCTAAATAATGGCAAGTTTAAATAAGAGTGAAATTCTCAGTCTCGTCTCTTCTTCTCTAAAGGTCTGTCAGTCCTTGTAATAATGATGGCCACTGTTGTGACAACCATCACAGGATTGTCTACTTCAGCAATAGCTACAAATGGATTTGTACGAGGAGGTAAATTCAGTGTTTTCATATCATTATCATCAGATTACTGTTACTAAAAAAAAATGAGATTTAAATCTTATTTTTTTTTTACCTTTAAAAAGCAATATATCGGTCTATATAGATAAGAAAGTTACCGCTAAACACTTTCAAGCTAGTATATTTGAATGTAAAAATTCATATTGACCCATTCATATACAACATATGTGCTTTAAGTTATTTAGGGTGCTCTTTGTATTTGGTAGCAAGAATGGAGCTTCTCATTAAGTTTTTCTTCTTCACTGGGCTGCCTGTTGGCCTCCTCCCAGGTTTCAGCCCTTGGATCAATAGAGCTTAAGGATCGTTCTGTATTTGGTCTGTATTGTGCAAATGTAACCTCATTCCTTCACATTGAGGGAAACTTAGGTACAGTTCTTTCTCCATTATCTAACAACTTTTGTGGGTTATCTCTGGGACCCTGAATTCATAGCCTCAACTCGAGCTGTCTTCTGTGAGTGCCTGAGGCCTCTTTCATTGGAATTCACAAGATCTGCCTAGTTAAGCTTTTACCCTCTCAGGAAGAGTACCCAGGAGACTAACAGAGTGGCCCTGGGACCCCTGAGAACAAGAAGAAAAGAATTCCATTTTCCAATCAAAAACTTATCATTCAGCTAGAGAAAGAAGAAATATGTACCAGCTTCTGTAAAGTCATCATAGCAGATCACCTGAGAAAAATACCAACCTGTTCCATCTGTCTCAACTATTTTTCAGACCTATACTGGACATTATATACACACAATTTCTGATTTATAGTTTTCTTAGGTAGAGAGAGACCCAGATTGAGACCCATTTCCCCCCATTCTCTTCTTATTTCTTATACATCAGAGGATTCAGATCACTGTGGTCCTGGGGGAAGCTGGTAGCTTACATCCATATGATTGTGACCATGCTGGACGTGATCACCATTTGCTGAAGTTTCATGCGTGCATGAAATCTGGATTGAACAACAGTGGGGCATAAGATGTGGATGTGTTCAAAGACTTATCAGACAACACTAAAAGTTGCTTTTTTACTTCTTGTGTACTAGGTGCCCTAGGAGCTCCATGCTTCATTTCTTTCTGCTACTATCAGGGAATGGAGTGGAAGGAGAAAGGGAATGGGTGGGGAGGTGTTTGAAGGAGTCAGGAAATCATCAGAGAATTTCTCCTTATCTTCAGCTCTTTGAATCAAGGCTGTGAGCCTCAAAGGGGGAGTGGGGCATGAAGCCACTGGCAACATGAACCCCAGGCCATTCTCCATGTGAATCCAAACTTATGGGGGGCATAGATTTTCCTGCACTGTGGTTAAAAACCCATTTCACTTTTTGATACTACCAGTAGTTTTCACATATATTCACAAATATATCTGTCTCAGAGACTATCTTGTCTTCTGTCCTCGGACACTAAGGATGTATGAGAATGTAGAGTGCATAATGATGTATTCCAACTAATTACTGTATGTTGCCCTTTTGCTCAAGTTCCCTCAAAATTATAGAATCAGCTCACAGGAGAAACTACAGGGAAAATTCCATTGCCTCATACAGTTCTGAATTCTGATTACCAGATATTCATACACATGAGAAGGGAAATATATTTGTTGAAATAATGAAACCTAAACAGGAGAAAATTGAAAGGCTTTAATTTAAAGAAATATCTAAAGACTTTGAAGATTTGCTAGATGGCTTTCATTATCACTTGTCAGTAGTGACTTTGGACACCTGGCTGATTCTTGACAGAATATAAATGAGTTGCATCATCTATACTGAACACTTCTTAGAGATTGTTTCAGTGAATGTAAGCCCCTTCTGTCTTCTCTGTTAGGAGCTTCATGGAGTTGGAGACCCCTAACAGGATTTATTGGTTTCCTAAGAAAACAGTATTTTCCACATGGGAGAAAGTAAATGCAGGCATTAAACTGATGAGATTACATTGCATCCTGTATTCATGATTCTAAATTGAAAGTAACAGATCTGTAATGACCCATAGATTTTATCGCAAATGTATACATAGCTTCACTCTGTCCACAGAAATCACCTGTAACAAATACATCAGCCCAGTAGCAGGGAGCACCCCTAGTGCCCACATTGTATATTTGTTTGTATGAAAGGAACCAGGGGACCTTGGAGAAAAGGTTGATTCCAGATCTGGGCAAGAAATGTGCTGGAGGAGTTGAGACATCTTTTCACATCAGAAAGTAAGGAAGGTATCAAAGGCTAATAATTTTATGTCCAAAGGACCCAGAAGCCAACTTGAAGAAGCTAATATGGACTGAAGTTTTCACAGTTTGAACAGCAATACTACTATTACTAATAATAACTGATTTGGATGAAAACGTATACAATCCATAAGCTCACAGATACCACACACACACAAAAATCTGTTTTTACCTTTGAAGCATGCTGGGGAATGCTATGAAATTGGTAAAGATGAAGAATCTAATGTTGAACAAAGCTTTTCTGAATGAAAGTTTCCTTCCTTGGACTCAATGTAACCAAGAAATTAATAAAAGATTTTTAAAATTTTGATAATATACTTAATACGAGAAGAAGGAAAGAGAATTAGAATATTACAACATTGTAAACCCTTTGCCCAGTAAGAGTACCTGTGAAGTATCGTTTCCCCACAAATTGAATCTGAATTGCATCATACCTGCAGCTCCAGGAATCATTTTATATAATACACATATAGGGGAGAGAGGAACTTACTAAATGACACCACATAGGAGGACAACAGCAAATTCCAGACTGGGAATCTCCCTGGAACGAGATTTTATTCAACAAAATTTTCCAAGGAGCAAAAGATATAGGGTGTTATGGTTGAAAACAAACTTCAAGAAACAATATATGTGTATGTGTGACTTTGTTCACTGTTCTTAACAATAAACTACCTGAAGATCTAGTAGGGCAGCACCAAGAATTGGATCTCCTCTAGCTCAACCCCTGAGGGCTTGATTGGATTGCTTCCCTCGAAAGGGTTATATAGAGGACAGTCGCGGAGCCAGAAGATGCTGAGGATCAGGATGCCAGAGGCTTAGATAGGAGAAATGGAGGGATACTGTAGGAATAGTGATGTCTGGAGACCCATGACAGGATTTATTTTGGTTTCCTGAGATCCATCTTAATTTGGTATGAACTGAAAGTTGTTGATAAGGGAATTAATGAGGAAATAAATATTTTACCTAGAATTTTGCCTACCTGTTGGAGTTACTCCAGTTAATAATTTCAATTTGAAGAGCCCCTTTTAAACTTATGCAGTTACCTTATAGAAAGAACTATTTTGAGGTAGGACTTGATAGTTTAATTTTATATATCTTGATTCTTAACTGAATGATAATGTCTATGTTTTATTAATATTGAATAATATTTTATTCTTGTTTGGTAAAGTATGTGTTTCCAGCCCTCTAGAAGTGTGTGAAATGTGAACTTGTCCTAGTGTTGTGTGCTTTTTGCCACAGGAGAGATTTAATATTACCTAGTAACCTTAAATTGGCTTTAAAAGTACTTTTCAGAGATAAAACAGATACCAGTCTGGAAAAGTGGAGGTTGATTCAGTCCCCCTCACTCCCCAATTCCCCCATTCAGTCTTAGCTGCCTGCCACATTCAGACAGAGAGCATAAGGACCCCCTTTTCCCCCTTGCATCTATAGTGGAAGTAGTTTTTAAATCTGTGAACTGCTTGTAAACATGTCATAATGTCCAGTTATGAATGTTCAGTGTTTCTGAAAAAAAAAAAAAAAAAAAAGTCAAAACTCAGCAAATAAAAAATGTTTAATTTCAGGCTTGATTAGATTTTAATAATAATTTTGGGGGGCACTGTTTAAAGTTACTAGCAGCAGTTTAGTGAATCATCCCCTCAGTTCTCAGTCTCCACAGAAGAATAGCAGCGACAAGTAACTGACCTCACACCTTACCTTCATCTCTGGCATAGTTCCTGCCCTAGTACACAGTTATGTTCTACAGGTTATTGCCCAGAGCTCTCTCCTGTTCAGCAAGTCCTATCAATCTTCTTGAGAATTTGGGTTTTACAGAATTTACTTGGACTATGTGCAACAGGTTCTGCAACTTACATGGTCCTGGCCAGCAGCCACTTTTGCTTAGATCTGCATTTCCTAGATTCACACACCAGAGTTCTCCCATCTTCAATTATTACCTGTGATATGACCCACTTAGGAAATAGAGGGCAACCACAGGCAGCTTTTTATAAGATGGAAGTGAAAATTCTGGTTTTTAAATCATATTGTGTTATATGAACTGAGCAATAGAAGGGAAAAAGTTCTTCAACTACTTTTTGCTTTGGAGCATTATGTTAAAAGCAGAAGTCAGTACACTTTCTAATAAAAACTCAGGTCATATAAAATTTTAGACAGGTAGTTTTGAGAATATAAATATAAACCTTCATATTCTGTGACTAAGTTAAAGAGTTAAATTACTTGTATTTCAGTCAGTCAACAAATAACTGAACAATGTGTGATAGGGTTTGTAACAAAGAAAATCAAACAAGATCCTGTTTTCTTGTTTTATGTTCAGAGAATAAAGGCAATTCTTTGTTGAGACCTCATTGCTGGGCATGAGACCCTGGTCCTGACTGTTAGTGTATTTACTGTACTGCAAATACATTGCTGTATTTAATGCAACATTGCTGTTGGTCTCATAATTTGTGTGGGTGATAGCACAAAAATGGAATAATTTATACCTATTTTTCAACAAAAGTAAATTTTATGCAGATTATACTAGTTAATCTTTTTAAAATACCTGAAACATGTCAGAATTATCTCTATATACTTACATCTTTTTCTTTTCTCTGAAATAATGGAAGACCTCTTCACTTTTATAAGATAAAGCCAAACACTGGAAGTGAAAAAGTAACATTTTTCACATTATGACAGAAAAATGCTTTCTATATTGGTATAATCAGATTACCATCGACTGTTAGATTTTTTGTTTAGTCTGTATGTTACCTGCACCAATATAAATGCCCACCTTCTAATGTTGTAATTGTTCCCTTTCCCCTTTGCACAAATACCAGTTGCCTTTGTCACCTAGTTGGAGCACTGTTTGGGATGCTGCCTCAGTCAGTGCTTCCTGAGTAGCTATTCTTATTAATCTCAATAAAAGTTCAGTTACCTCTCACTTTGAAAGTGAGCATTTTATTTTTAGGTTAACAAGTCCCTTATATAACTTTATTAATTCCTATCATCACCAAGCAAGGAGTTGTAGGTTAGAATTCAGCTCCAAACTTCTTCCCTTCATTGCTAATTTCTTTGAAATTGTAGCTTTTCAGATCAAAGAAATGTTTGAAGACACTGGGCTTAATTAAATATAACATTATGTTTTCAGTTCAGTAAAATACTACTTATATGACTTAAGAAACTCAGATGTGAATCTGGCAGATCATTGTAAATAATTTTTGAAACATTTCAATTTTGCCAATCTTGAATGATTAAAATTATTGTAACTTAGTTCCCCAAAGAGTCTGCTGCAGAATTAGAGCTGTAAGTTTGCTTTTATTACTTATTTTTTATTGAGTTTATTGGAGTAACATCGGTTAATAAACTTAACAGATTTCAAGTGTAAACAATTCTATAATCAGATGTATATTGTATTGTGTGTTCACCACCCCAGGTTATATGTCTCTGTTTTCAAACTTTAACTTTTTCAGGTGATCAGTCACAATGATAATGTAGTAGTACCCAATTCTGATCTGAAGATCCATGTTTATTAGTTTGCCTCTACCTATTTGATTTAATAATGGCAACAGAATAGAGGAAATTTGCCAAACATTAACTCGCAAACAGACTTCTTATTGTGTATTTGTAAGGCAGGGTGTTAGAATGTATTTCCTAGAACAATAACCAAAAAAGTATATACGGCCTGTTTTTTTATTCCCTTAATGGTGTCATTTGAAGAACAGTATTTATTACATCTAATTTATCACTTTTTTTTCTTTTTTGGGTTATGCTTTTGGTGTTGTATTTAATAAACATCCCATACCAAACCAAAAGATCCCAAAGATCCCAAAGATTTTCTTCTAGAACTTTAATAACTAGGTTTTCAGTTACATCTATTGTCACTTTTAGTTGATGTTTGTGTATGGTACAAAATAGGAATCAGGATTCATATAGATGTCCAGTTACTCCAGCACAATTTGTTGAAAACATTATCCCTTTTGTAGAAAAAAATTAATGGACCCTAATTACCCAAAGCCATCTATAGATTCAGTGCAATTCAAGCTAGTCAGAGAAAGACAAATACTCTATGACCTCACATATATGGAATCTAAAGAACAAAATAAACCAACAAAATATTTGAAACAGGCATGGACACAGGGAACAGACAGCTGTCAGAGGGGAGAGGCCTGGGGGGACCAGATGAAAGAAGGTGAAGGGATTAAGCAAAAAAACATATTCAAGGTCCAGCAGAAGTAATGCCTGCTTGAGTGTGGTTGGTAGGGTAATGATACGGGTGTAGTAATTTATAGTTTTAATTAGAACATTACCTGAAATGTCATATGTGTGCTTGAGTGTGGTATTGTTATATTACAGAGTTACACGCTTATGATTTTGTAATAAAAAAGGCATTATTTGTGCTGGATTATTTATATATAAATATATAAAAACATAATGTATTTAATATATAAGTATAAATATATAAATATAAATATATATATGCTGTATATGTGTGTGTTATATGTAACATGAAGATGCAGACAATGAGGTGGTGATAGCCAGAGGGAGAGGGGGTTGTGGGGTAGGTCGACGTGGTCAAAGTGGAGGAAATGGGGACAGAAAGAGACTTTGCTTGGGGTGATAGATGCACGACTCAGTGTGCAGATGTTTTTTTGAGTTGTACACTTGAAACCTATATGGTTTTGTGAATCAATGTCCCACAGTAAATTCAGTAAAAAATAAAACATCTCAAGTCTGATGATACAAATAAAAAAATCCCAATGGCATTTTTCACAGAAATAGAAAATATTATCCTGAAATAAATATGGAACCACAAAAGACTCTGAATAGCCAAAGCAGTCTTGAGAAAGGAAAAAGCTGGAGCCATTGTACTTCATGATTTCAGACTACATGGGTACCTAATATATGACAAGGTTACCAGGAATACTCAATGAGAAAGGGATAGTCTGCTCAGCAAAGGGTGTTAGAAAAATTGGATATTCACATGTAAAAGAATGAAAGTGGATCCCTTTCTTATACCACTCATCAAAATCAATTCAAAAAGCATTAAGGACTTAAACGTAAGACCTGAAACCATAAAATTTCTAGAAGAAAATACAAGGGAAAAGCTCCTTGCTGTTGGTGTTGGCAGTGATTTTTTATTTTTTTGATATGACACCAAAAGCACTGGAAAAAAAGCAAAAATTAACAAATGGGGACTACATCAGACTAAAAAGCTTCTGCAGTGTGGTGATTGCTGTGGGGTATAAGGGGACTAAATGGTAATGGAAAAAAGGTATAGTAAAGATTAAATCCAAAAAAAAAAAAAAAGAATACATGGGTTGGACCATCTGAGACTAAGAACTTCCTGACTTAGTGAATAAAATAATTTATGTATTTGTGCTGCTGGGAGTCACAAAAATAAATAAATAGACAGATAGATGGATAGATAAGATTAACTCCATAAAGGAAAGTGAAAACAAACAAGAAAACCTTAAAAGTTTCTGCATAGCAAAAGAAACAGAATGAAAAGACAACCTAAAGAATGGCAGAAGACCTGAAGAGACATTTTCCCAAAAATGACAGCAAGTTCATGAAAAGGTGTTGAACATGACTAATCATCAAGGAGATGCAAATCAATACCACAGTGAGTTACCACCTCATACCTGTTAGAATGGCATTATCAAAAAGACTAGATAATAAAAGTTGGTAGGGATGTAGAGAAAATTGAACCCTTGTGCATTCTTGGAAGCATACATTGGTACAGCCACTCTGGATAACAGTGTAGAGGTACCTCAAAAATACAACTACCACATGATCCAGCAGTCCTACTTCTAGGTATTCGAAGGAAATGAAATTATTATTTGGGAGAGGTGTTTGCATCTCTGTGTTCATTATGTTCATTTCAGCATTATTCATAATAGCCAAGACATGGAAACAACCTGAGTGTTCACTGATGGGTGAGAGAAGAAAATGTGATGTATATGTGTATACACACACAGAGAGGACCATTACTCAGCCATCAAAAAGGAGGAGATCTTGCCATTTGCAACAACGTGGATGAACCTTGAGGGTATTATGCTAAGTGAAATAAGTTAGAGAAAGAAAATTCTGTATAATCTCATTTACACATGGAATCTAAAAAAGTTTAACTCATGGCAACAGTAGAAAAGTGGTTACCAGGAGTTGTGGGGTGAGAGAAGTGATGAGATGTTGGTCAAAGTGTACAGACTTCCACTTATAAGAAAAATAAATTCTGGGAATCTAGTATGTAGCATAAAGACCATAGTAAAACATACTGTTGTGTACTTGAAAGTTGTTAAGAGAATAGATCTCAAGTATCCTACCATAACAATAAAAAGTGATAATTGTGTGAGGTGAAGGGTATGTTAAATAGCCTTATTTTGACAAATATTTTGAATGTATATGTGTATCAAATCATCACATTGTACAAAATGTTATATGTCAACTATGTATTAATAAAGCTGGGGGGAATATTAATTGACCTTGCATGTGTGATTCTGTTCCTGGAATCTATTCTAGTCCAATATGTATAGATTATCCTTAATCCCTTACCTCACTATCTTGGTACTGTAGCTTTAGTAATTCGTGAAACTGGGTAGTGTGAATGTTTTAACTTTATTTTTCAATATTGCTTTGGCTATTCTAGTACTTCTTCATATAGTACCTTTTCATGTAAATTTTAGAATCACCTTGTTGATTTCTGCACAGTATCCTGGTGGGATTTTGATTGGAATTGTGTTGAATCTAGAGATCAGTTTGGAGAGAATAAACATCTTAACTATTATCCTCCATTCCGTAAACATGGTATATCTATTTCATTCTTTTGGGGCTTGAAGTTGTCAGTACAAAGACCTTGCAAATAATTTTTAGATTTAGACTTAAGTGTTTCCTGTCTTTGAGTATATTATAGGTTACTTTTTAAAATTTCAGTTCCTAGTTGTTCATTGCTAGTATGTGGGAAAACGGTGGATTTTTTTGTATTTACCTTGTAATATATTTGTATTAGCATTTTCCAGAGAAACAGAACCAGTAGGGTGTGTGTGTGTTTGTGTGTGTGTGTGTGTGTGTGTGTGTGTGTGTGTAGATTTATTTAAAGGAATTGATCCCATGATTATGGAGGCTGAGAAGTCCAAAACCTACAGAGTGGGCTTGTAAGTCTATAGACCCAGAGAGGAGCTGATGATGTAGTTCAGGTATGAAGGTCGTCTGCTGCAGAATTTCCTCTTCCTTGAAGGAAGTCTGTCTTTGTTCTGGACATTTGAAATACTAACTTGAGTACTGTCATTTTTTCCCTTTTTTTTTAGGAGGAGCCTATTATTTAATATCGAGAAGTCTAGGGCCAGAATTTGGTGGTGCAATTGGCCTAATCTTCGCCTTTGCCAATGCTGTTGCAGTTGCTATGTATGTAGTTGGATTTGCAGAAACTGTGGTGGAGTTGCTTAAGGTAATTCACCTTTCTTCTAGTCATTTGTTTCCCACATCTTTACTGAGGGGTCATGTGCCACTCAACATATTATTGCTGGGAAAGCAGCGATGAACACAAAACTCACCCTTCGAGAACTTTAGTGTGTTCGGTGGAAGAAGAGGAAAGGATTAGAATGTCAAGAAGTGGGTAACTGTAGGAAACCTTGGCAACACAAAGAGGGAGTAGATCACTTAGCTTACCATCCATAAATGGGGGGTCCGAGGAGTGTTGAGGAGTGGAGTCTAGACTTTAGCAGGCTGATAGGAAAGGTGGGACGTGGTATGAGGGGGCAGGGGAGAAAAGGAAACAGGCCTGAAAGGGATGGAGTATGATGTGTTAAACTGTAATATTTCTGTGTGACTGGAATACAAAGTGGCAAAGAGATTTAAGACTAGAGAGAGAGGAAAAAGTATCCAGCCAGGAAGATTCTTGTTGAATATCAAATTAGGTCTTATCCTGATTGGAGTTGGGGGCCATGACTTGATGAAATATCGTGATATGACCTAATGAAATATCTGACCACAGTGCAGAGAATGGATTGAGGGAACACAACTGGAGATGGAGACCATCTGAAAGGTGGTTGTAGCTATGCTAGGAGAGATGTAGCATACATTAAGAAAATGATAAGGGGCTGGAGAGATGTGGTGAATTTGACAGATTTTAAAAATGTTGAATAAGTGGGTTGATGGTAATGGGAGGGAGAAACTAGAGAGAAGGACTTCAGATTTATAGACAGCTTTCTGAGTTGGGGATTTAGATGGAAGGCAGTAGCCTTCACTTGAGATACAGAACACGGGACAGTTTGGTTTTAGATGTCTAATTTGAGGAACCAGCAGGGTATCTAAGTAGAGCTGGCCAGAAAGCAGTTGATAATACTGTTCCAAAGTTCAGAAGAGAACTTGTTGGAAAAGAATCATTGGATGTGTATAGTTAAAGCAGTAGAAGAAAAGTAGGATTCGGTATTACTAAGTGAGAGGAACCTCAACTGACATTTCATGTTAGTTTGCTGAAACGCTTCTTCTGCAGTAGTATGTGGTATGTTAGGAAGTGTAAAATCTGAAAACACCTGACACTTAAACTGGCATTGCCCTTATCGGTGGAGGCCAAAAGGATGAAGGAAAGGAGGGCTGTAAGTAAACAAGCAGTAAGATCAAGTTCTTGTTCTTTTATTGTTTAATTTAGTTTATGGGGGGGGTTTTTTGCAGATTTTTTATGGTAGTATATGTTTTTAATTTCATCGATACTAAACCACAAATACTTTTTTGCTCATAGAATGGGAACAGTGTATTTGGACAACTTCATGAAAGTGTATTCATTTCTTTCTGCAAACTAAAAGGCCATTTCAAGTACGAGTTACTAATCACAATGAATGCAAGATATTTCTGCTATGTAACTTAAGAAAATCCTAACTGTTGTACAATTTAGTCATATTATGATTTTTATTTACTGTTAGGAATTCCTTTTTTGATTTACTGCATCTGATTAAATGTAGCATTAATTTGATATTTTGATGTCATCAGATGCTTTACACAGGTCATCTTATTCATTTATTAAATAGGCATTTATTCAACTTCTACAAGTAAGGCACTTTGATAGCCCTAAAATGTTTCAAAAGAATGAAAGAGTTTACCTAAAATTACTAATCTTGATCTTACATTTATAATTTCCTTTTGCTAGGAGCATTCCCTTTTTATGATCGATGACATCAATGACATCAGGATTATTGGAGCCATTACCGTGGTGATCCTGTTAGGTATCTCAGTAGCCGGAATGGAGTGGGAAGCAAAAGTAAGTAATGATATCACTGGAATATCTGGAAATATTTAATGTATGAACTTCTACAGCTTTTGTTTTAGGAATGTTATAAAGTGTGATAACATTTTTAGATTTTCAGAGTTCCTAAGTGGTCATTTTCAGAAAGATTTATGTGTAAGGTTACTTTCTAACTGACAAGACGGGGAATATTTGGAGGTAGCCATCAGTCTAGGATCCAGTTAAACAAGTACTTTTTACATTTTTGACTTCCTACCTCTCCTCTAGCCCTTTCTATGATTTACATTATATAGAAATCCTCAGGTCAGTATATTAGAGAGCCCTAATTAAACTGTTGGCTTTGTAATTTACTTATGAGTTCAATTTCAAAAATTAACATGGGGGGCAATAAAATTCAATTTAGTGCCATTAAGGATTAGAGAAGCTAATCTCGCCCCTTGTTACTGAAATCTCAGAAATCATAACTATCCAAGCCACTACCATTGCTTCTGGAAAAAATTGCTGAATTCATATATTAATATGTAGGCAGAGCACCCAAATACAGGGGTGGGCAGAGTAGGTTTGCACGAAACACAGAATTTATTCTTGTATTATCATTAATGAAGGCTGGCTTTTTGAGCTCTTATGAGATTATATGTGAGTACATTGTGCTATTGCTACTGTAGTAATCATAGCCTGCATGTCTTTTCCATATGAACAACTGTACATATAACTTTGCCCACTGCTGTATATTTCTGTATCTTTGAGAGAATATCCCGCATGGTACAGCTTTTGTTTCCTGAGTAACGCATGTTCACAAAGGTGCTGCTGAGCATCTTAGTTGCTTCAGATTTTTTAGTGTTTACTTTATAGATTTTATAAAATCACATATTTGTGTTATAGATGAGCTATGATAATATTTACCAGATCAAAAATTAGGACAATCCAAAAGAGTAATTTTTTCATGGTAGGTAAGTCATTAGTATAAAATTATAAACCATTTACTTATACATTCAACAAATTGACTTTATTAAAAAAATTTCAGTACTACCTGGGGCATTACTATATATAAGTGGTCCTTATTTCCACAGATTTCACAGTTTTTCTTGAGTATCTGCTCAGTTTTATTGGGAGGCTGAGAGTGGAGGAGGAGAGGCAGGGGTGGCACAATGGGTGAAAGAGGGGGTTAAAAGGTACAGATTTGCAGTTACAAAATAAGTCATGGGAGGTAATGTTCAGTCAGGGTGACAGTAGTTAATACTGCACTGTATATTTGAAGTCATTTAAAGAATATATCTTAAAAGTTCTCATCACAGAAAAAGAATTGTAACTGTATAGTAACAGATGTTAACTAGACTTCTTGTGATCATTTTGCAATATATATGAATATGAAATTATGTTGTACACCTTAAACTAATATCATATTTGCCATGTGTAATGTGCTCCCATGTATAATATGCACCCACATTTTTGGCCCAAACTTTCAGGAAAAAATCTTTCATTTTCATTTTTAATTCAATTTATTTATTTATAATTAGAAACAAAACCAATTGCTATATTCCAGGGCATTACTTTGTATACAGATATCATCATTTCTTTCTAGTTACACTTTTAATGCATAAGCATAAATAAAAGAATTAAAAACATTTCTGTAGATACAGAATTAGTACTATCCATGTATAAATGCGCATCCTCATTTTTCCCTCAAAAATTTGGGCAAAAAGTACATATTATTCATGGCAAAATATGGTATATTGTTATATGTCAGTTATATCCTGGTAAAACAAACGAAAGAAAAAAAGCGAAAGAGAAGAAATGGTAGTTCTCATAGATTGTTCCTGTCTTCCAGTCCCATCACTAGTTGAATTCCCCTCCTGGGTGTTGTCTTCTTTTTATGCTTTCCCTTCTTTTCATATAGCTGTCACTGAATCATCATGAGGTTTGGAGTTGGTCTGAAACTGGGTTTGTGGCAAATATGTTGTCCATGTCTCAAGATCTTACTGTCAGGTGGAGGAGACAGGAAAGAACGATACATAGAATGAAAAGTCTGCAGTGTTATGTAATTCACGTATAGTGCTTTATGATTTGGGGGAAGGCATGCACATCATTAATGCATTTCAAATATATATGACATCATCCTACTTTTGCTATTCATTTTCCCCCCACTGTATTGAACATTCTAGGATAGTACTTTAAAGACTGTTCATTTAATAAAAGCTTACGGAACACCTACTTGGTGTTTGGCATTGTTTAGGGCACTGAGGAAACAAGACAGAAGTCCTTTCCCCCATGGAAGTTATATTACAGTGGAACTGAATCAATGTATAACATAAGAAATTTGATTTTGATTTTTAATATTTAAAATTCCAGGCTCAGATTGTTCTTTTGGTGATTCTGCTACTTGCTATTGCTGATTTCATCATAGGAACATTTATCCCATTGGAGAGCAAGAAGCCCAAAGGTTTCTTTGGTTATAAAAGTAAGTGAAAAAGAATATTTTTAAAGGTGCATATTATATACCATTCTATTAGTAAATACCATTCTATTAGTATATCTTAGATATTTTGTGATGTAATTGAGTTTGATGTAGTGACTGGCAATTCAATTTAGTTTTGTATCCTTTATGTATGTTACAATTGGAGTAAAAAATCACTTTTATTTTATCTTGCCATTTCATTATTAGCAACAAAAGATAATAGAAGGTAAAAAAAATCTGTTACTGAAAAAGGTGCTTTACTTCTCTACTAATTTTGGGAATTTGTAAGTGAAAGGTAACTTTTGTTCTGACATGACTTTTTCGTTCTTTTAGTTGTATTTCTGAGACAGAAAGTAACTAGAAATATTAGTTTCTGTGTAATTGCAGTTAAAGTTTCTCTACAGTTTGCATTATTAATTGTGTGGTAATTTTTGACAGTTTTCATCTTCTGTTACACTTTTCATCCTGCATCTAATTGTCACTACTGGTGAAATTTACTTGGTATTATTTCCTAAAGGATCTATCTGTATCTTTTCCCCTCTTTGTCCAACTTGGCAGCTCATAAAAGTATGACATAATTAGCTAGAATAGTAATAATTTATATTGCATTTAAGTAGCACATCTGGGCCTATTTCAGTCAGATGTAAATAAATCTATATATACTTTGGAATGTGACTTTTCTTTTTTGGTGGTTGATGCTGCTTGGTTCTCCTCTCCTTATATAATTAAGGCAGTGTGAGGAGTAAACAGGTTATATTGTTAAACTTGTCAGTTCAAATTACTTCCTAATAGGGGGATTCATTTTTTCCTTTTTGATATAAGAAATGCCTCTCTTTCACTAAAGACCAGTCCCTCTACTGTATTCTGGATCCTATTTCTTTTACTTTCTCAAAGGCATTTATCCTTTCACAATTGATTTGTTTCCATGTATCAAAACTCTCACCTCCATAGAAGCTTACGAACTTGCTCTAACAACTCCCATCCTTGAAAGTGCTATCTCCTGTCTTTTATTCTCAGCCAAGTTACTACCTCATTTTTCAGTTCCCTTTCATAGACAAATTTCTCAAATCTATATCTCACTTACTTGTTATTTCAGAATAATTTCAAACTTACAGAACACTTGAAAAATTGATACAAAAAAATCACTTGCACCCTTCACTTAGATTCACCAATGAAGAATGCATTTATATTCCATCTTTTTGCCACATGTTTTATCACTTCATAGATATCTAATCATTAATACTATGATTGCTAAACCTTTTGAGAGAAACTGCAGAAATCATGGCTTTACCTCTAAACATTGTATGTGAACACATATCTATAAGGAAAAGGACAATTCAGGAAGTTTAACTTTGCCACAAGGCTAGTATCTAATATATGGTCCATATATAAATTTTTCCAATCGTTTCTATAAAAATCTTCATAGCAACTTTTTCTTCCTGTTCAGGATCCAGTTCATGATCATGTGTTGCATTCAGTTTTCATGTTTCTTCATTCTTTTTTTAAATGGTTCTGTACATAATCTTCAATCTCTTTGAATCTGAAACAGCTCCTTAGCCTTTTTCTGTTTTTCATATTTCATTTCTCAAGAGTACAGGCCATTTGTTTTGGAGAACTTTATCCAGTTGTATTCATCTGATTTGTTTGTATGGACTCAGGTAATTTGTGTTTTCTAGGAACACTACCTGAACAATATGTTTTCCTTAGTTTATTCCACTAGGACACTCACATGAGGTCATTTTTCCTCATCAGTGATGGTTTTAACATCAAAGACTTAGAGTGGTAGTACCTCAGAGGTTTCTTTATTGTGAGGTTGCCATTTTCTTCTTTGTAATTAAGTAATCTGTAATCTATGGCAGGATACTTGGAGACTGAATAGCCTGTTCCCCATCATACTTTTACCAAATGATTTTATTTCCTTACTTTAAACCTTTCTCTGTCTTCTGTCCATCAAGCTGACTTCCACATGGTGCTAGATCCAGTGTGTAGTATTTCAGTCCTCTGCTTCTCAGCAACATTATACTCGGTTGTCCCATTCTCCTTGAAATACTTTTCTTGTTTTATGTCACACTGGTCACTGTCTGTCACTCCTGTTACCCCTCCTCTTCTCCTCTCCTCTAAATGTCAGAGTTGCACAAGTCTGGTACTGGGCCTTCTAACTATATTCTGTCCTTTGATGATGTGTTTCTCAGTGGCTCCAAATGCTGTAAGAGACTGACATGTTTCTATTCCTGGATTTCTTTTTTAAACTCCAGGCTTAACCATAACTGCTTATTCAATGTCTCCCCTACCTAATCCTCCTCAGAATTTCCATTTGAGTACATGGAAGAAGCCAGGGTCTCAATGTTTCCTACTTGCCCCTTTCCTTTCTAATCTTTCTCCAATCAGTATATGATTCTCCCCTCATAGATTGAATCACTGGAGTAACTACCCAGTTGGTCTTCTTGCTGCAGATGTTGGTGCCTTCAGTCTACTGTCCACACAGCATCCACATAAACCTTAATCACATCATGTCATTTGCATGTTTCTAAGCCCACACTGGCTTTTCCTTATATTTCGGATAAAATCTAAACACCTTTAAAATTTTGCATTGTTTAACCCCTGCTGATCTCACCAGTCTGGTTTTATTCTCCTTACTGTATAAGAGCTTTACATTCTTTTAATCCCTTAAAAGAGTGAAGCCTTTTTCCTACCTCTGACTTTTATAAATGTCATTTCTTATTCCTGGTGTAATCTTTCCTGTAATCACCACCTGGCTGATTCTTGCTCAATGAAGTCTCTTTGTAAGTATCATCTCCTTAATTACAGTTCTTTAGCCTTCTGTAACCACAATGAATTAGATTCATTTTTAATCAGAATACCCTGTTTCTATCAGTACATTTACGGCTGTTCGTAATGACCTGTGTTTTTACTTTCTGTGTAGCTCCCCATTGCTACTCTTAGTAGGTTCCGTAAACGTAGGAACATTGTCTTGCTTCTTGCTATTGTATCTCTTGACATACTAGATGGCTTCAGTACAGGACCTGGCACATTGTAGATACTTAAATATTGAATGGATGGATGAATAAATGACAGTTAATTGGTTGTTTTAGTGTCAACACTATCAGAATAGATAGAAACAGTAGGACTAGTTGAAACTTTCATTATTATTGAAATGGAAAGGACCTTTCCTAATTTGCTTTAGCTAAAATTATCTGGAAGCCCCCAAAATAGCCTCAAAAATCAAACAAGACACCACTAGGAAATAGAGAAAGCTGCACAGACAGTATTTAGGTTGGGTAAAAAATGGTTCCAGATTAGTATGATGTCCCTTTTGTTTTCCTACCTCCTTTCTTATTTCTTTGACTTTGGAGGTTGAGGGGGGTATCCACACTTTGATTCACCTTTGGACTAGTGGTAACGGTCAAGTTGGGGTGACTGAAACTGGATTATTAAGGTAAACAAACTGGTAGGGGATATCCCAGGTCCAATCATCATTTTGATTGTAAACTGTTCCCTCATATAAGAGAAGAGGAATACAGTTTGTGGATTAGTAAATATTAAAGAGTTTATCAGTTATTAGAACGGAAGAAATGTCAGGGATCATACCTACCACTTACTCTTGACCTAAATTATTGTGGTCTAATCTGCTATCTGTTAATTGCCACTTACTCTTGACCTAAATTATTGTGGTCTAATCTGCTATCTGTTAATTGCCAAAAATATTTTGTTCTCTACAGCTGAAATATTTACTGAGAACTTTGGGCCAGATTTTCGAGAGGAAGAGACTTTTTTCTCTGTCTTTGCCATCTTTTTTCCTGCTGCAACTGGTATTCTGGCTGGAGCAAATATCTCGGGTGATCTTGCAGTAAGTACCATATTGATTATATATTAGCACTATATTGATCATATATTAAAATGGTATACATATAATTATTTTTAAAGGTATACTTAAAAAAATCTTCTTGTCTTCTAGGATCCTCAGTCAGCCATACCCAAAGGAACACTCTTAGCCATTTTAATTACTACGTTGGTTTATGTAGGAATTGCAGTATCTGTAGGTAAATAACCTTACATTTCTTTATATGTTTCAGAAGTTTCATGATGTACATAGTATAAATAGTTATTTCATGACATTTTTAAATTTAGAAATATTTCAGGAAAAAAGATATGATGGTGGCATATTTTAATTAAAAAACACTTTCAAGTAAACTAGTAGCGATCTTCTATAATCACCAAATGATCTAATGCACCTCCTCCAGGATTTTGTTAATTATAATAAATTAGAAAATTATATAAGATCTGCAGACTCTTAAAATTTCAGATATATTTATAGAAAATATTATTGATATATAAAAGTAAATGCATTTAACTCTTTAAAAATTCTTGAATATTTTTATATATGGTGGTGATTTAATACTTTCTTCTGATCTCATTATATGAAGATTATTTCAAGACTATTAAGGAGTACCTAGCATTTTTTTATCATAAAAGCTGCTTTTGATAAATGGGACATACTACATTGAATGAAAACACTAAAGTCTTAATAATTTGAACAAAATGGTGTTTACCATTTTATTACATTTATGGACACATAGCAGTTTAGAACTTGAAAGGACAGTGGTCATCCAGTCTCTAAAATCAGTGTTTTATAGATGATGCAATTGATGTTTAGAGATTTCAGTCCCAAGGATAACTGGTGCTTGTTTTAAAAAATTGTTTCCATGGTAAAGTAGATTTTAGTTTTTTGTTTGTTTTTCAAATAAATTCTTTATAGGCTATTTATAAGAGTAGTTTCTTTAATGGAAGCATTCTAATCCAGAAAAAAAACAATAATTTATATATGATTTGCATACAGTGATTAGATGAATTGTCTCAAATTTATCAACTTTCATGAAACTATATACTTTACCCAGGAAACATATATTCTTGAAATGTAAGCATTGTTTTTAATGCATAAACTCTATAAAGTTCAAATTTTATAGTTAAATGCTTTAGGCATACTGTAAGAGTCAATCTTATTTTAATACCAATTTAAAGAATCACAAACTTCAAATTCATACACTATAGAATATAAGGTTTCTGCAGTATTTCTGTAAGAAATTTCATTGTTGCTGTATAGTCAGTCATTTTGTGGAAGTAATGACAGAATTCTTTTTACAAACTCTGCTGCTAATTTGTGTAAATGTAATTTTGAAAAATCACTAAACAAGAGTTAGAAATGCTAATATTCAGTATTAGTGTGGTGGGCTAAATTCAAATTTTAAAAAGGAATTGGATTTTATTTAGCCTTATAATTCATACATAAATTTCATTTTTAAAAAACAAATGTGCTATATGCTATTTATAATCTTACCAAAATACAAAATTTTTTTTGTTCCCTTAAAAGTTCCTACCTAGTGTTCTTGTATATTTCATACATAAGAAAAAGAAAATTTAGTTTCATAGCTAAAGAGAATTAGTTTCACTTTAAAGAATGATATAACTGAATATATTTCAAATTGGAAAGTAATTTGTTATAGCAGATCAATGTTTTCTGTTTTTATCTGATCCTGTAACAGTACTGGCCTTCATATCCTTTTTTTCTATCTACACTAGCCTGTGGAGAATTGGAGTAGCCCTTTCTCTCTGGTAGTTCAGCGGCTGAACCAGGAAAGATTGCCTCTGTACTGGTATAACTAGCTCAAAGTGATGGGGCCTTTTCTTCCACAAAACGTATTTTGGAATGTGAAACATACAGCAGTGTAACTGCATTAGGGATAGAGAAGGCTCAGTTCTCCCCTCTGCTCCCCAGTGGTTTCAGAAGTACCTTTAAGGAAACATGGTTTTGCAAACGTTTTCTGAAAGTTGGATGAAGAAATTTAAGAATAAAGAACTATGTGTAGTCTGTCCAGTCATTAAAACAGTCTGCCTTTCAAACTTAATTTTTTCTTTATTGTGAATTTTTTTCTGTAATGCTTATATATTACCTCATATATGATAAGATAGTAGTGTTAAAATACTTCAGAAGTAAAAGTACTTTCTTCGAGAAAACTTTGTAGATGTTTATTATGGGAGTTTTCAATTTTGCACAAAAATGGAGAGCATTTTCTAATGAGCCTACAATAGCAACTGTCACCCAGCTTCAAAAAAGTTTTCAGGAATTACTAGTACATGCTTAATCTTGGTTCATCTATACCCATTCGCTTTGCCCCATAGGATATTTTTAAGAAATTTCTCAGATACCATATATTTTTTAATATCAGGGTAGACTTACTAGAGACAAAGGTTTAAATAGAATTATAATTCGTCAGTGTTCAACTTATTTCCCAGTACAGAAAATATTACTTGAAGTCTGATCTTTTGCAGGTTTCAAATATAAAATATTTAGAATACAGGAAAATATTTCTGCCATTTGGAACTCTTCCAACATAAGGTTTTTATATTTGCTTAAGGACATCTTAACCAAATAGGCCAGGAGATAGTTTTCCTAATATACCATTTATAGACAACCATTTACAAGGTTTTTAACTGTATAGGTGTACATAACTACTCTTTATAAGATTCCATTTCACAACTTAAATAACTGAGGAAAATGGTGCTTTCCAAATTCTGTTTCATGTAAAGCTATATTAACTGTCAATGCAGTGTGAGCTGTTATAAGCAGGTATATATATAGTCAGTATCAGAATTTCTTTATGAGTATATATATATAAATTTGAAATGAATATAAAAACTAGCTATATTATTTGTTCTTATTGTCACTTGTGCTTCAGGCTCTTGTGTTGTACGGGATGCCACCGGGAACATTAATGACACTATTGTAACAGAGCTAACAAACTGTACTTCTGCAGCCTGCAAATTAAACTTTGACTTTTCTTATTGTGAAAGCAGTCCCTGTTCGTATGGCCTAATGAACAACTTCCAGGTGAGCACCAAATTTATGTTATATACACATTCTACTGTCTAGGATAGAATAATAACGACAATAAAAATAATGTCATTAAAAATCTAGAGGTCAGACAGTAACTTAGAAAGGAGGGCTGTTCTTACAGTATGCCTAGATATATTTTTTAAAAGACTGTAGGTAACTAATTGGACAAACAGAAAAATATGAAAGAGTAAAATCTGAAGCCATTAAAGAGCGAAAGGACCGGCAAGTGTAACACTTAGAGTGTAATATATGTAGCACACTGTTTCAGACAGGAAGGATGGGTTGGGAGCATCTCACACATGGTCGTATTTGTTGGGTCTATTTCTGGATTCTCTGTCTATTTCATTGATCTGTGAGTCTATTCCTCTACCGATACTATACATCTTGATTACTGTAGTTATATAATAAGCCTTAAAGTCAGGTTGATCAATTTTTTTCCCATTTTATCCTTTTTCAAAATTGTTTTAGCTATTTTAGTTTCTTTGCTTTTCCATATAAATTTTAGAATAACCTTATATTTTTATTCTGTTAACAACAAACCTTGTATGTCAATTTGAGAATTTACATGTTTACTGTTTTGAGTGTTCCAGTCCATGAACACGGTATGCTTCTCCATTTACTTAGATCTGCTTTGATTTCTTTCATTAGCATTGTGCAATAATTTTCAGAATAAGAGTAAGTCACACAAGTAACATACTTTGTTAGATACACACCTAAGTATATAATTTTTATTTTGAGCAATTTAAATATATTCTAGTTGCAATGAGTTGTTTTCTAATTAGAGGTGTCTCAATTGTTTTAAATATAAATACCTTTTTAAAAGTATTGGTCATTATCAATAGTGTTATTTAATTAGGTATGGCCCATATAGTCATGCTGTGATAAACCACTACTTACAAATAGAATTAAATTCTTAATGGATGCTTAAATTTTCTGAACTTTTAAACTATATGAACTATATAAAGGTTAGTAATTGCAAGTATTTGGAGGATATCAGTCCTACTTTTTTATTATTACCTTTATAAGGTACTGAAAGTGAAATGAAATCTTTATAAAAATTTATAGGTTTCTTAGAAACTGAGAACAGATTATATAAAGGGAGAAGGAATTATTAAAAAGTAGAGGATAATTTTAAGAGTTGCTTGATAAGTCTTAGAAAGCTAGAAAGAAACTCACACAAAGATGTAGTAGATCCAGGAGACTAAAACAAAATATTCTGTGGTAAATTTTTACAATAGATAGTTCTACTAATTCTAAGTAAAAAAAAAGTAAAAAATTTTCCTTTCTAGTGTTTGTCCAGTATTATGTAAACACAATAAGCAGAATGGTTGATGAGGATTTAGTATGTTTCAGAACAGTATGAATTTTATGTAGAGTATATAAATTTTATAACAAAATTTTGGAACTTAAATTTTTAATGACATTATTTTTATTTTCTATTGTATAGCTTCAAGCAATTGACTGCACTTTCAGTGGTTTTAAATTTTGAACCCAATTATGTAACAGAAGTTTGTTTTTGCTAGTCACAAGACTAGGCAAAATGAAAGAAACTATTCATGTTCAGCTAACGATTCAGGCCAATTCTGACATTGATATTGTGTATGAAAGGCACAAATGTTGGTCTCTGCCCAGTGACTGAAATGCCAATCAAATTTCTGTGTTGCTGCCTTAAAGTAGAAAAGTGTGTTGTCTTTTATCAAGTCTAGTACGGACTCATTCAAGCAAAGAGGAGTTTTGTATACATAGAGCTGCTTTTCTAATTTAAGTAAATTTTTTAAAAAATGCTTTATAAAGTGATACATGTGAAAAAAGTCCTATGAAAATATAAGTTGCTAGTCATTTGAAAATGAAGAACGAAGGGTAGTGCATAACTGAGGGGCATATAAGTTGAAGTCTCCATGAAATATATACAGAGCCATACTTTATAATGCTGTTTTACATATATTTGACTTTCAGTACTTCAGGAGAAAAGTGATTTCATCTACCTTATTTGTCTTAAATTTTAAGTTTTTATATATATATTATGTTTCTTATTGTACATGTTCTCTTAAACTTTGACTCACCCTTGTTTAATAAATAAAATGTGAGCTGCTTTGCTCTCAGTCCAAGCACTTCATACTCAAACTTCTATGCCACAGCCTTCTATTGGGAAGGGACTCCAGTCACGCTGTGTCTGTGTGTGTCTGCATGCATATGTGTGGACTCTACCCTCTTCCTTTATTTGGTGCTTCACTCTGCTTAGAATGCAACTGCTGCTTTCTTTTTTATATGTCCAAATCAGTGTGCCCTAAAGGTTTTCTTGAACTCTAAATCATCAACACACACAAACCTGACACACAAAATTTTACCATTCATTTTATTTGCCATGTTTTTAACTTTTATTAGACTTTTCTCTTTTCTTTTTTTTTCTGTTCTTTTCTTTTTCTCTTTTTTCTTCTTTTCTATTCTTTTCTTTTCAGACAAAGCCATCTTTTCCTTTTCTGCTTTGTTTCCAATATACATTGTGGGCAACACTGATGTTACCAGTATTGATGTTATCATTATTGTTGCTACTCAAGTTTTATCATAAAATGGTAGGAAATGCAGAAGTTATTGTGTAAATATGTAACTAGAAAACAGGGAAGCTGGCAAATAGTATTTCCAGGTGCTAAACAGGGAACATTATTTACCTCAATTTGAGGTATTGAAGAAGAGAAACTGTAATTTTTTCTTCAAAACATAAAAGGTGAAAGATTATGATTTTAAGTAATGCCACTGGTGTGTCCATTTTGCCTTAATCCATCAGTGTATTGCATTTTCTGTTGTCCACTTTTTTCTTCATTTATCTCCTGTCTTTCCACTTACTTAGCTTTGAGGTCATTGGAAATAGGCAGGGAATTCTCTTGTCATCTATCAATAAGTATACACAACAGAAATGAAGTCCACCCATTTTTATCTTGCTCCGCCTTATATGAGGAGGAACTAAAAAACCCTGCAATTTATTAACAATTGTGTATTTATTCTTAGATGTTTAAACTTCAGTCACCTTCAAAGTCATTTGATGCAATACACCTATCAAGACTTTTTACCACTGCTCAAAAGAGTTTTTGAACTCATCAATTTTGATGCCTTTTAGTGCTTCTGCTGTTCTTTGTCTCATCTCTTCCACATCGGCAAAATGTTTCCTTTTGAGGACTTTTTTCATCCAGAGAAACAACAAAAACTAAGTCACTGGAGTGAGATTGGGTGAACAAGGAGGGTGGGGCTCATGCTGGTTTTGGTAAAAAACTGCTGAACACTCAACGCTGTGTGGGCGGGTGTGCCCATAAATCACCCATCAGGAATATACAAGAAAAAATTTTAGACATTGCAACATGACAGTTTGAAATATTTTAAACATCCTGTACAAACACAATACAATTATCCCACTCAAGTAATTTAATGTTGATGAAATACTGTTCATCTAAAATGTATATTCCATATTCGTATTTCCTCACTTGTCCCATGAAATCCTATATAGTTATTTTTCCCACATTTAGTATCCAATCTGGGATCATGCATGGTAGTTAGTTACCTTGTTATTTTGTAATCTTTTAATCTAGAGGACTTCCAAACTGGCCTGTTTTTTAAGGATGCTGACATTTTAAAGAGTTAAGGCAAGTTATTTTGCACTGAACTCCTTGGTTTGTATTTATCTGCTTGTCTTTTAATGATCTAAATGATCTATCCATTAAAAAAAGAACTTCACCATTGGGAAATGTTTGAACATGTACAAATATAGGGAAAGCAATATAATGTATCTAGTATACAAGTTTTCCATATTCACCAATTATCAATGCATGGCAAATTTTGCTTTATTTGTAATTCCCACTTCAGAAGTAAATCCCAGACATAGATTATTCCACCTGGAAATATTTTCACATTTATTTCTAAAAAGTACTGTTTAAAAAACAAACACCTTCTCAAGAAAACCTAACCACAACCCTAACAACTATCTTAACCTCCAAAAAGGAAACAATCTTCCCAACAGAAGTACATCAAATCACCTTGAAATATTCCTGCCAAAAAATTTGTACTTTAGTCTGAATAACTGTCAAGATCTACCTAGTAGTTGATTTGAAATAGAGGTGAGAGGAACAGATTAAATAACATAGTGGAGATGCAGTTATCAAAACCATGAGTCAGGGGGTTTATAAGAGAAATGACATAAAAATAGTAACATGGAGAGGAAAGGGTAAACCTGTAGATTTAAAAAGACTTATCAGAGACATGAAATGTAAAGTATAATCCTTCTGCGGATCCTGATTTGCACAAACATATTTTGAAAAGCAAGAAAAGAGGGACCGTTTGGGAAATTTGGAAGCTGATTGGTTATTTGGTGCTGTAAAAGGGATTATTTAGTGCTTAAGCTGTGACAGTGGCTTTACAATCGCAGTTTTAAAAGTTCTTACCCATTAGACATAAATACTGAAATATTTATGCATGAAATGATATCTGTGGTTTGATGCACAGTCATATGGGGACTGGCCCTGAAGTGGTCATTGCTGAATTTGGGTGATGGATGCTTGGTGGCTCCGTATGCTCTTCTCTCTGCCATTATACATCTTTGAAATTTTACAAAATAAAAATATTTTTTTAAAGGTCAGGGTTAATGCTAGGTCTGTTTCTGAGTTTGTAATGTATATAACAAATTATTACCATTTATTATTATCAGGGTTTCTGTAATATTAGTCTTCTTCATTAGAATAATAATGATATATTGTGTTCTTTTTTTAAGAGTTATTTTTTTCATTTTCACCACTTTTTTTTTTTTAAGGTAATGAGCATGGTGTCAGGATTTGCCCCATTAATTTCTGCAGGCATCTTTTCAGCCACTCTTTCCTCTGCATTAGCATCTCTTGTGAGTGCTCCCAAAATATTTCAGGTAAGCATTTTAATGTTACATGCTTTATTAAAGGGGAGTTTAAGGTAATATATTTTAATCTGGGATTGTAAATATTTTTAAATTATTTGCTTTTGTCAATCCCATATAATATATATATATTATATATATACACACAAATCAAGACTGGTATAATTTTATATGTATGAATACATATATTTATGTAAACATTTGTATATTTACATAAGGTCAGAGTGTAGCCTTTAAGTTCTATTTCTGGAAGTAATGATGAATTTTTGCTTTATTTAGACATACTCTGTTAGTATAAATTTTCATGTCGTCTCAACAAAGACAAGGAGTGCAGTCCAGGACCATACATTAGGAGAATTAAAGTCTCTTGTTTACATTAGCATGAGGCCAACCTAAGTGTTTTATTTTTACAAATATTTGAATGCCTAATATTGCTATATAGTGTGTTAGGTACTCAGTATAACAATGACTGAGATAGATTTTATCTCCTTTTAACGAGCATGAAATGAACAGCTGATACTGAATAGGAAATATTTTATTACTAAATCAAATCACTGAAATGTTGATTTTCGCAGTTTTGTTCTTAATGATATAGTTGTAGCCAGTTAGTACAGTAAAGATGTATAATATATTTCTTAAAACAGTTTTTAGTATTTTAACAAAAATGATTAAGTTCTATAGTTAGGATTTTTATCTGCTTTAAGTCTAGCATTTGGACTTGATTTAAAGTAGGTCACATCTTCATCATATTTCTCAAGCTTCTAAATGTCTTCTGTTTCTGTGCCTGCTTTTCTGATTCTTTCTTCCTAAAAGGATTTCAGCATAGAGGCAGGGTAAGGTGGATAAGAACTTCTGGTATTGTAAACCCTTTATGATTCTTGGAATGTGTGAATCTCCTTTACGGTTTGTAGGTGAAGCAGCATGGGGCAGGGGAAAGAAAGTGGAAAAAGAATTAGAAACATGGGTTTCATTCCTGATTCACCTGTTGTAACTGTAAGCAAAGTTGTATGCCTGTTCTCCAACTGCGTCATTTATTTTATTATTTACATTTCTTCATTAGGCTCTATGTAAAGACAACATCTACCCAGCTTTCCAGATGTTTGCTAAAGGTTATGGAAAAAATAATGAACCTCTTCGTGGTTACATCTTAACATTCTTAATTGCACTGGGATTCATCTTAATTGGTTAGTCGAATAAACGGTGTGCTAATACAGATTTTGGTGCATTTATATTAGCTCTAAACATTAAATGATTAAATAATAAACAGTGTTACTTTGCATATTATACTAAGTTTCTTTTTAATCAAATGAGTGTTTAAAAAATACTGTAAATAATAGCACTCGGTACATATTTTCTTTTTAAAAGATTTTATTTATTTTTAGAGGAGGGGGAAAGACAGGGAGAGGTGGTTGTATCTCAAAAGCCCCTTACTGGGAACCTGGCCTGCAACCCAGGCATGTGCCCTGACTGGGAATCAAACCTGGGACCCTTTGGTTGGCAGGCTGGCACTCAATCCACTGAGCCACACCAGCCAGTGCCATATTTTCTAAAATTATTATCATCACTGAAGTCCTCAATAGGGTTGGGAAGAACTCTTAGGCTCTTGTCCCTAAAGCCAATAAAGTAACAGCATAAGGAGAAGGATTTCAGAGTCTCCCCTGAAGTAGGGCCTCTGCTGATCTGCTCTTTGGCACTTTGCCTCTGATCACTGTGAACTGATGGGTCTTACACTTGTATTAAAGGTCTGGTTCATTAAAACTGTGGAAACTAACTCTCATGTAATTCTAGGTATGCATTTGGTATAGCTGCTTTTTGAGAACAAGTGGGCAATATTTAGTAAAGTTTCCCAAAATCCAGCAATTCTCTTCAGGAGTATGTACCCTACAGAAACTTGGATATGTGCCCATATACAGGAATATTTTTAGTATTAATTATAATAGTCAAAAATGGAAGCCACCTGAACATTTATCAATGGAAGAATGAAACTGCAGAATAATATTCAGCAATGAAAAAAGAATGAACTTGGTTTTATATAAGGATGAACTTCAAGTAAATGTAAAATCACATTGCAGAGCGATACATTTAATACTATTTATGTAACTTATAAAACACCCCAAACAATACCACATAATGTTAATTGACCAAATATATGTATGTAGTAACACTATATAGCATTAGAAAAAGAATATACCAACTTTGAAAAAGTGATGTGTACAGGGACTTGTAACTATTCATAAGATTTGATTTCTGAAAAGTAAAGTACATGAAGTATGTATGGCAAGATGTATTTTTAAATCTGGAAGGTGGATATAGGAGTAGCATTATGCTATTATTGAAAGGTTTGAATAATTCATAATTTTGAAAAGTTGTCCTAGTACACCAATAAATATGCCTTGTTTCTTTTGCAGCTGAACTGAATGTTATTGCTCCAATTATCTCTAACTTCTTCCTTGCGTCCTATGCACTGATCAATTTTTCAGTATTTCATGCATCACTTGCAAAGTCTCCAGGTGATTTTTCACTTTTAAAATGTTTTTAAAATGTGGTAATGTCTTTGATTTTAGAGGAAATAGATAATTTGAGTGCATTTTTAAAATGATGTGTATGAGATTCGCTCATTAATGCTCAGTGTGTGTTCATAGTTGAGTCAGATTGAGTCTTCAAAGATCCCTTTATCATGAAGTTTACTGGTAGTATTCATTTTTTTGTTTTGTTTTCATCATTTAAGATAGCATTACTCCTAAATTCTGACCAGCACTATGAAGTAATTATTTTGCTTTTTTTGTTTGTTTGTTTTTATTGCTTATTTAGCTGCTTTCTCTTTCATTTGTAAGAACATTATGACCCAGTTAACCTGTCCAGAAATATTTTTCACACAGTGAGTTCTGTGGAGTTCTAATATAGAGGGAGGTCTTTACCAACTGAAAATATCTTCGTTACGCAATTTTTGTTAGAAACCATGACACTAGTTGGGCATCAGGGAAGGAAATGAAGGAACAAAAACACTGTTCTATACAAGGATCTAAAAATCTCTCAGAATAGGAAAGAATAAAGTGCGGAAACTTAGAAAACAAGTATCTTTGTTTCAGATTTTCTTAATTCTTTTTCAAATTTAAGAATATAAATTTAAGGGGTGGGTACGGCTTTAAAAGGGCAACACAAGGGATCTTTGTGTTGCACTCTTCTTTAATGTGAATGTATGAATACCAGTATCTTAGTTGTGGTATTATAGTACCTTTTATAAGACACTGTAATAGGGGAAACAAGGTAAAAAGTACCTGGAATCTCTATTATTTCTTATAACTTTGTGTGAAGTTATAATTATCTCGAAATTAAAAGTTTTTTTAATTTTTAAAATACTATAAATTTTATTGAAATTATTTTAAAATAATAGGTTTACCTGTGGAACCACCTATGAATGGACATTTTAAAGCACTGTCTTCAACATTTTTTAGAGTGAAGCTTAATTCATAAATACTTCACCAAATAGGAAGATGTTTCTATAATTAACTTAATTTTTTTAGGAAATGGATGAATTTTTGACAATTCTTAAGAACATTTTCTTCAAACTGTTTTGTATATTGATTAGAATATGGGTATATCTCACACTAAAAATTAGGAAAGAAAGCCACCACACTATTAAGGGCTCAATTTAAACTTCTTTTGAAAAACCTTCTCTAGCTTTTAGCATTCACTGGGGTAGGTTGACTTACACTTCTTTGGTAAAGTGTTTATTGGGTACAGAACTAGTAAGATACAATAATGTGGAAATAAATAGATGTATCCTTTTTATGGCCATCAAGAATTGTGAAATTTAATTATTATTAGTAATGGTCTATGACTTTACTGTTTCATATAGCCGTATACTTAATATTTAAAGCCCTCTTTTGTAGCAGCCAAAAAGAAAGTTATTTTATACATGAATATGTACTGTTGTCTAAAGCAAATGAGAAATGTGACTTTTATTTATTTACTTGTTATTGTTAGGATGGCGCCCTGCATTCAAATATTACAATATGTGGATATCACTTATTGGAGCAATTCTTTGTTGCATAGTGATGTTTGTCATTAATTGGTGGGCTGCACTGCTGACATATGTGATAGTCCTTGGGCTGTATATTTATGTTACCTACAAAAAACCAGGTGAGTAACCTTTTCTACTTAGTATTTCAACCTAGAAACACCTAGAAGTTCTTTGTTATTTTTCATATCTAAGCATTATGTTTTATATATTTATTTACTTATTTCTTAAGATTTATTTATTTATAGAGAGAAGGGAAGGGAAGGAGAAAGAGAGGGAGAGAAACCTCAATGTGTGGTTGCCTCTCACATGCCCCCTACTGGGGACCTGGCCCCCAATCCAGGCATGTACCCTGACTGGGAATTGAACCAGCGACCTTTTGGTTCATAGGCCTGCACTCAATCCACTGAGCTATTCCATTCCAGCCAGGTCTCATCTTTTATATGTTTAAAATGTTGTTTGTCTAAAACTTCAAATATTTTTTTTTTCCAAATACATGTAGTTTCAATAAAACAATTACATTTTATTCTGTGGAATTCTATTTTTACCCATAAGTTAAATTTAAAACTATTTGTAGAAAAATAATAAATTTATATTTTTGACATTCTGTTGTACTCAATAGGCTTTAAGATTATTCTCTGAAAGGATTAGATAGCAATACTATAGTAGCTGTTAGCTTAATAAGCATATATATGTATTACATACATGTCTTAGTACCTACTGTAATATGTACAACGGAATTCACAAAATGCCGGAAGACATAGTATCTTCCCACTAGCTTACTGTGTGGTAGGGAAAATTGGACAGACATGCTTTAACTGGGAAATAGTCAGATTACCTACAGTGTATCTTATTGGTAACTGTTGGTATATTGTCACATAAGAAGATGATGCTAAGATATATTAGGATTGGTTCACTATTCACTATGGTAACCTATAACACAGAAGAAAGATCCAGTGGTACTGGTTTCAAAAATTTTGACCCAATAGAATAGACTAGGGAGAGATTACAAGAGTAGCTGCAGTGTAGTCATTTAAAACAGTGGGGAAACGTTCTGTAATTCTAATACTAAATGATGAAGTTTTGGATTAGAGTGGTGGCTTTACAAATGAAATGGACAAAGAAGGTATTATTTTACCATCTTAGAAGCAGTCATTTCCATAATGTGCCTATTATGTCTCTAAAGTAACAAATGCCTAAAATCAACATTTGTGTCCAGGGTGTTTATTCAATAGGGGAAAAAGATTTACCTATTCAAATAACTTAAAACTGTTAAGTACTATAAATAGGACTTCTTAATGTTTGGAGAGCTGCCTCTTTCCCTTTTAACCTTTGGCTATATAAACAATAATTTAAAAATGTTTCTTTATTTATGAAAAACTGTTGAATTGCATGCATAGCATGTCTGCAGTCCTGTCATCTCAGTCTTTTGTAAATTGTACTTTTTCTTTAAATGCAATTACAGTTCATATTAGCATTGTCTTAATGTTGTCCTGTGAACTTGAACTATTAAAAGTTCCAACTGTAATAGTTTATTTTAGCAATTGACTTTGTAAATGTGTGAGCATTGTTTCCTTCTCTCTGTGTCTCATATTGGTTATTGATTAGTTGTTAACATTAGTGTTCTGCTGTGTAACACTGTCTTCCCACAGATGTGAACTGGGGATCCTCCACGCAAGCCCTGACCTACCTGACCGCACTGCAGCATTCCATTCGTCTTTCCGGAGTGGAAGACCACGTGAAAAACTTTCGGTAAGTGATAGGTAACATAGGAGCATTTTGTCTTAGGTGGCAACCAGTTACTTGTTCATATGCTGACATTTCATGAAAAGCTCTTTAAAGGCATAGAATACCTCTTGTTTTGGTTGGACTTGGGCAGTTCATTTAAGAACAAGGTTGGGGGGTTGGCTGGGATGGGAGTAAAAGGCAGAAAACTGTAATTAACAACAATTAAAAGAAAAAAAGAAAAAAAAAGAACAAGGTTGAGGTTCTTAGTTATCAAATTTTATGAGGAGATAAATTTTCTTCTACCTTACAAAAATGCGAGTGTTTTAGAGGTCTCATCTGAAGACTTTTAAATGGTAGATACCATCAAGCAAACAGTGTTTTCCCCCGTGGCAGCTGACGTCATGTAATATGATATAACTACTAAGTGTGAAATCCATAAAGATTTTTGACATACTTTATTTTGTAATTTATTGTAATATTATTCACTTACGTGTATCCTTAGAAATTATAGGTTATACTTAGTTAAAAGTACACTTGTCATTTTTTAAAAACAAATCATTAGACAGTCATTCTCATACTGTTCACTTAAAGCCTGGCTGTGAACAGGTGACTTTCTGTAGTCATGAGAATCACCTCTTACTGGCTTCTGCACAGTAAATACAGAAATATGTTCCGTGTTTGTCAGTAAACCAAAAGGGAAAGTGTGTTCTAAAGAACCTTAGGAGCGGATGAGCACCAGAAAAGACTTGCTCTACCAAATTTCTCCGAGTAAGAAAAGTTTTTGTGTATTGTTTTTGTTACTTGTTTTGATCCACACGTCCTCTTTTTCCTCAAATGAAAAGTCCCCAGAGACCACAGATCTGCAACTTGAGAGTAGAGAGAAATTGGAGGGGGGGGGAATTAAAAAAGGAATGAGAGCCCTCATAGGAAAATTTTAATTTCATTGCATTGTGGATAGTTTATGCCAAGTATGGTAGAAAATAGAAATCATTCCTTTATGGAAAAAGTTGTATCCCAGAACTAAGAGCATATGTATGCAACAGTCACAGTTAATTTGCTGTTGAACTTGTTGCTTTATTATAATGAGGGGAACATTTTTAAAAAAATATTTTATTCCAGTAAGGCTTTTAAGATTTTCATCAGAATCACACATTAATATAATCTGAAGAGGAAAACTTAGGTTTGTCACTAAAATCAGTGTTTTCCCCACTTCTCATACTCCTGTTTCTCTCACACCACAGGCAACCATTTTCAACACTTATTTAGTGTTTACTTCGTATTTCTAAACATGCTTGTCTTGCTACACTTTTTGATTTTTAATTTTAGTCTTTATCTGTTGATATCTTTCATCCACATGCACTCACCACACACTCTCACCCTTCCCTTTACCTCATCCTCCCAGAATATTTTAATGACATTATTTTGATTAGATCATGCCTGGTATTTTTTATAACTTTTAAAGATGATGCAGAGCCAAGTCATGTGGTAAATTATGACTCCTTTTTCTTTCCTGTATGGCTTTGTTTTCTCTAAAGTCAGTCATTTTTTTTTCCTATTTAATTTTTTATCACTATCACAGCCTTCATTAAACTTGCTGAAAGATTTTGTTTCCTTCACTTTGTTGTTTCTATGTCCTTGAAATATTTTTCTCACTGTTTCCTGTTACTTTAATTTGGGTTCTTAGGTTTAGCCTTTTCTTAAGTATCTGTGATCCTTGGCCAGGGAAGTTCTACATTGGTGGGTAGGGCTTCTTAGCGAAGTCCTTAATGTAGATTGATGTAGCCTTGATGGTTCCTTTGAGAAATTCACCATATTTTGCCGTGTATAATGCACTCCTGTGTATAGTGCGCACCTACGTTTTTGCCCCAAACTTTCAGGGAAAAAATCTTTCATTTTAATTTTTTAATTCAAATTTTATTTATTTATACTTAGAAACAAAACCAATTATCATATTCCAGGGTATTATTTTGCATATGTGTATGTTGTTACCGCTTTCTAGAGTTAAGCATAAGTAAAAGAATTAAAAACATTCATATAGATAAAGAATTAGTACTACCCATGTATATAATTCACATACTCATTTTCCCCTCAAAATTTTGGGCAAAAAATTTTGAGTTATACACAGCAAAATACAGTAATTCATCTTAAAGTCTTTCTTTTTTTGATCTCATTAGATTTCCCAGAAAAGAATCTTAATCTGCTTGTTGCTAAACTGGCTACCAGAGTTATGAGGGCAGAGTGGGAAAGGAGCTCTGTGTACTCTCCTAACTTCGGTATCTACAGTAGATGTGTCTGCCCTCAACTGTTGCTGGTGCTTCCCAGACCAGTGGCCCTCTCCAACAAATGAGTCCTGGCCTAATAGGGTTGGAAAGGGACAAGGACAGTTACCCATCAGAATGACAGAAATAATCTGGTTTTGTCTAGTTGCTTCTTATGGAAACCTTAAGGCAGTTCTCATTTCACTTTGTTTAACACATTGCCCCCACCACTTCCAGATGCATCTGCTGCCTCTAACTTCTCTTAGGCGTTTGGTTATTTTTAATCAGGTAACTTCACAGATTTCTCTTCTACTCATTTAGGATTTAGCCTTTTTCTAGTTTGTAAAATCTTATATTGCTATTCCATCTATTTTCTAGCTTTTAATATTTTAATGCTATTATATCCTATTGTAAATATTCTTTATATTTTTGTGGTTTTGTGGCTTAAAAGATCCCATTATATCATGGAAATTTTTGAGGAAGGAGTTAAAATGAAGACAGAGGTTCATACTCTGTCATTGTTACTCAAAGTCATCCCTAGTATATTTTGCACCATACTTTTTTGGTATGATAAAACTATACCAAATTATGTAGCCTTTGTGCTGTGTTTACTAGTCAGTAAAGATAGGGACTACCAATTAATTTCCCATAGTAATAGGCTATATTGAGTATAGATTAAAATACTATAACAAAAAGCTGAAAAAATGCAGTGGCTGAATAACAGACATCGTTGTTATGTGCTATTCAAGAGATAGATGGATGATTTGTGGCATATTTGTTGCATGCACCTGGTCATTCAGGTTCCGCATTCCTTGAATCTTCTCAGTCTGCCATTCCCTGGGAGGTGTTTTTATCCGTGTGGTCAATGTCATTACCATATCCACGGGAAAGGAAAGGAAAGGAAAATTTGGAATATGGCCAGTTTCCTTATTAAAGGACATGACCTGGAAATAGGAACATCGTGTGGGCTGTAAATCAGTTATAGGGCTATTTTTAGCTGCTAGGAAGGCTAGGAAATGTAATCTGTAGTGGGGGAGCCCACACAGCCAGCTAAAGCGCAGATGGGGACAGTGGGCCTATTCGAACTGTGGGCCGTAGAGGATGACTGCACGTTTGATTGCCCCAAAGCGTTTCTCCCAGACAGAATTGTTTTTTTTGATAGCTTGCTAACGTTATGAATGTTAGCATATTTTTCAGTCTTTGTTTAGGTTTTCGTGCTTATTTTATAAGTAACTACCCTAACAATTAATTTGGTGACTAAGGCAGAATTTTTAGTCTTTTTGCTTTTTGTTGTTTTAATTATATAAATTCTTGTTTTAAAGAAGTTTTGCTTATCTGTTTGAACTTCTAAAATAGTTACCTGAATATTTTTTCATCAAAAATTGATTTCCACTTGTAGTCGGGGAAAATAAATATGAAAGTCATGCCACTGTCTTGTGTTTGCAAAGGCATTTTAATTCAATTTTGGCTGTACCCAGAATTAATTAGATTAAAACTTTTAGTTCAAGTAGAAGCCTTAGAAGGCTTTTCTGAACCATAGGTGGTTTTACCCATAACAGTCGTAAAGAGTAAGCTGGACCAGAAAGGGCTGCTCTTACAAAGCGGGAGTAGGCAGGAAGTGATGGAGCTAAGGCGGACCGCGACCTGTTTGTGGGGCCGTGCTGCCGGGAAGTTTTGTGAAACCTGTGAAAGAACTGGAATATTTATTACCTCTAGAAGATGAAAGTTGTTACATGTTTTTAAATCTGTATGGTCCTTTCTGTAACACCTACCAGAATCTCGATGTATAATATTTCCTATTACTTTCAAAGAATATTTGGCATGATGTTTGTTCCCAGAAGCTTGTTTCTGCATTTCCCATACATCAGAAGACCCTGGTTAAAAGTCATCTTTTATGAGAATCCTGTGGCCTGTAGCTTGAGCACAGTTCCACAAATGAGATTCTAGCTTAATAATATATTCTTAGAGAAACAACTTAAAATCATGTCCATGTTACCAAAAACCTAAACTCTAATGTTGTTTTTCTATTTAATCTTAAATTAGGCCACAGTGTCTTGTCATGACAGGTGCTCCAAACTCACGCCCAGCTTTACTTCATCTTGTTCATGATTTCACAAAAAATGTTGGTTTGATGATCTGTGGTCATGTGCATATGGTAAGTGTCTGTTTTGTTTTCTATATTAAACATTTTTCACTCCGTGTATATAATTTATATTATGTGGGGCTTTCTAGATCTGAAATAATTTGGGAAGGTAAACAAATCTGTTGAGCTTTTTAAAAGGTAGTTATTTTTGTCAAAATATTTTTGCTGCTCAACTGTCTTAAAACCTTATTTCTAAAAAGATACTGGAATTTGAAACCTTAATTCTTTTTCTTATTTATTTTTAGTAGATTTTAGCAAATTATATTGCCTTTATAGCATGGCTTGGCTAAGCAAAATAGCTTATTGATGACTAAGGAGCCTAAATGAAATTCAGTGTGTCTTTTTTCTTACTGATAATTTCTCAAAAAGTCCTGGGAACACTAGGAATGTTTACTTACCAGAAAAAGAAAAAGGAGGTTGAAGGAGGTAGACAAATCATGGTAAATATTTAATATTCAGTATATAAAAAGAGTAGAACAAATGTTGAATTTCCTAGTTGAAACACTTTTAATTATCCATTAATTTTTTGTTTTAACCACAAGTAAAATAGAAATACTAAAAATAGTGGTAAACGTTCATCCAGAAGTAGTTTTCTGGGTTTTTTTGGCATCTTTGATATTGAAAACAGTCACTAGATGATGGATTGCCTGTTCTGCACAAGAAATTGGGTATTTATTGTCAGATTAGCTTTTTCCCAAACTTTATTGTTCATCTTGTTGTGGTGCTACAAATGGTGTCGTTTGCCCGTCTCAGCCCCTGCTAGAGCTGCTCTTCTACCTAAAAAGCAGCAAAGTCAAAGCCATGTCTTGTGTGTCTGTGTGTGTGTATTTGCAGTGCTAGAAGGACACGTGGAAACACGGATCCTACTTGGGACCTGTCGAGTTTTCTAGTTTGTCTCCAAGTTCATCAATTCACGCTGAAATCTTGAGCACAAGAAATTAAAAATGGGGCACTTTTTCTGCTAGGAAAGACAAATTATATTTTTCCTTTAGTTATTCATGTGTAATTAGGGTGTACTCTTAAACTTATTTTTAGATTTTTTTTTGCTTTATACATTTGTATATAATACTTTTTATGAGTTGCATACAAGGATCAAATGGAATTGCTAGTTAAAACTCATTTCTTCCTATTTTTCATCGCATAACAAGTATGAAGAAAAAGCATATATACTATATAGCTTATTTTGATTTTCAGTGATATTTCAAGGTTACTGAAAATTAATAACTCAGACATTTGGGGCAAACAGTAAACAAGCTGGGGAACTTTCTGTGGAAAAACAGGCAGCTACTTTTCTCTACGTAATCTCTTCTCCAGACTTAATAATTTCTAATTGCATTTATTTATCGAAAACTTCTTGTCTTTCAGTCTGTTTTTCTTCCCTTCCTTTCTACAGGCACCCGCTGTGTGCCTTAACTATTCCATCAGCTCCATGTTTTCATAAGTATTGGGAAGAATTCACTGTCATGAAAATGAACTACTGTCAGTATACTTCTTTTCTGACCCTTCATGTTTAGGCTTCTTGTTTCAGCCTGTGTAACAGCAAGATTTTTGTAATTGTGGAATAGGTTGCCTTTGAATTAAAGATATTATTATTTTTACCTTTAAGGGGCCTCGAAGACAAGCCATGAAAGAGATGTCCATTGATCAAGTTAAATACCAGCGATGGCTTATTAAGAACAAAATGAAAGGTTTTTACGCCCCAGTGCATGCCGATGACTTGAGAGAAGGAGCGCAGTATTTGATGCAGGTGAGCTTCTAGTGCCTTCCAAGTGACATTGTAGTTTTTTGTCAACTTTGAAAAACTTACCTAGGTTTCATTCTTCATATTAATACAAATGGTAAATCTTTTTAAATTATTAAAGTAAGCTACTAAGATGTGTATAATTTGAGAGTTAAAAGGACTACAGAAACTGCTTTTGGCTGACAAACCTATTATCTTAGCCTATTTCTCTAACCTCATTGGTTTTATTTGGTTTTGGTAGGAGTGTTAAGTATGGCAGCCCTTATTTACTTTTTAAAAAAATTCTAGTTCTGTATTGTATTTCTCACTATGTATTAACTAGTACTACAACTTAAGACTTCTATTTCAGTGTTGTGTATGGCATAGTAGCCAGATAGTGGGATTTGCAATCAGTCATAGGTCTAAATGTAGCACGGCCACTTTCTTAAATATAGATTTGGGACAGAGCAAGTTAATAAACTTCTCTGAAACTCAAGTTTCCTCAGTCCTGGAGGTTGTGGGAAAAAAATGGGTCGATACGGTGTTTGCCAGCAGATTTTTATAGGAACCCCTTTCTTCAAAAGCAGCTCTCTCACTGTGTTAATTGTGGTTCTGCTTTGTTAGAGCAGAGGAGGGAGACTCAGAGTACTGTCATCTGAGCCCTTTTGGTTTTGAGTTTCTCAAAACTTGACAAACACAGGGTTAAGAATAGCCTCGGCAATCCTCAGAAATAGCAAGGGGTAAAAGTGGCGTTGCTTTGGCAGATACAAAGCTTTATCATAAGACCATAGTGATTAAGAAGTGGTATTGAAGTAGCAATGTAGCGAACAGAGGAAGTAGAGCCACCTGTTGAAGCAATTTAATATTTGACAGAGGTGACAATGAAAGATGAGGTGGGACAATTGATTATCCATATGAAAAAATAATATGACAGATCCTTACAAAAACTTCTGTGAAAGGCAATTATTAAAAACTTTTAAAGAAAATATAGGGGAGAATTTTGTTTTTAATGAGGCACAAAAAGTTGAACTATGAAAAAGAGATAACTTATTTTTTAGGTAAAATTTAATGCTTTTGTGTTTATAAAGAAAACATGAAAATGAAAAAGGAACTCACACACCTAAAGAAGAGAACATGTTACCAGCAAAAAAATATGGTTCAGAATATATAAAGGAACACTACAATGTAAATTAATGAGAAAAAAGGCAGCAAAGGATATAATGAGGAAACCTAAAAGACAAGTAAAA